>PVIJ01022745.1:0-15503 GCA_004024925.1 Scalopus aquaticus
TTTCTGATCTGCCTGTTCTGCTCCTTACTCTGTCTCTGGTGAGCCCTCTCGCCGCCCCACGCCTCTGGCCTGTACCCCAGCTTCTCTGTATAGATAAATAAATCTTTAAAAAAAAAAAAAAGATACTGCTGTGATCTTTATGGAAGATGCAGGCCTGCTCCTGAATGGCTCTGACGTGAGACAGGCCATGCTGGACCTGCACATCCCCCCCTCACACACACACACTGGCTGACAAATGGCGTTGAGGATCCTGTGGAAGCTGTTAGAAGCATTTCAAAGCAGGGGCAGGTGTAGGAAACAGAGAAAAAGAGATCATCACAGAGACCTTTTAAAAAGCCGGGGTGTGTGGCTGAGAGTTTCCACAATTTGGAGTGGCATATACAAGTCCAGGCCAGAGCTGACTTTTTAGAGAGACTGGAGAAGAGACACCTGCTTCCACCAGGGCTCTTGATTCTGTGTTCCTCCCTCAAACATCCCTGAACTTCTGCTCACAATATATCCTGAGAAGATATTTGGAGAACACTGGTGTGAAGGAATGCCAAAGTCTCACTCTGCCTGGCCCCAACCCTAGCCCAGGGTTGAAGGAAGTTGAATTAGCTGTCCTTCCCAGGATAACCCTCTCTCTGACTCCCAGAAGGACTCTGCAAGCACATCTGTGAGCAAGAGGGTGCTTTAGAAATCTGTCTTGCAGCAAAAGGATAAACACTACTTGGAGAATAACTGCAACTCACAAGGCTGGGGCAAGAGGAACGTGAACTTGGACTGTGAAGCCCGGGAGTGTTGACTCTTCATGCCTCTTGGGCAGCCTGTCAGAGAAAAGCTGGAAAGAGGGAAGCTGACCTACCAGAAACAGGGCCACAGCGGTGCCCAGGATGAAGCCTGCAATCACGTCAGAGCAGTGGTTCCGATATTCAGAGACCCGGTTGAGGCCCGTCAGGAAGGCCATGCAGAGGGTCCCGAGGCACAGCACTGGCTTGGCCAATCGACTGCTCTTCGTCTTGATTGTGCTTGTGATGTACATCTGGCACAGGACAGAGACCGGGAGTAACGGAGCCGCCGAGTAAGGTTCACGCACACACATGCACATGCAAACACACAGAGGTTTGCACCAGAGCAACCACATCAACGAGTTGAACAAGTCCACTAGGTACTTGGTAAAGAATTGGGGTGGGAAACGAGTGCAGCAAGAGCAGTGACTGGATATACATTATAGTGACATGAGAACACTTGAGTTTTCTATAACCAATTCAAGAATAATTCAGGTTATTAGGAAATGCATGTAAGATTCTCAGGTACCAAATAAACTGACTTTGAGATGAATTTTATGGAGATCACATAGGTAGTTGTTGAACATTTTACTTTTTGCATTCTCCATAGTTCTAAGGGAACTATGGAACACTATTCATGCTTTCAGACAATGCATACAAGTGTTGACAAATTAGCTGATTGGGTGAGAATTTCCAAATCATTTCACATGAATAGGTTTCATGTATGTTGGGAAGTTGATTCCCACATTCTGTGGGGCAGCTGTGATCAGTTCTACCCATTCATTTACTCCAGCATGTTCTAAAGTATTATGCTTTTCTGTGTCCCACAATAGGTTGGGACTAAGTAAAGGATGATGCAATTTCTATCACCTAAGAGGCAGGCTGCTATTATTTCATTTCAGGAGCTGGGTAAGACTCTGAAGTTTCATAGGCTCAGTTATCAACTGTCTCTGGTGACCCAGAGTTAGGAAAATTTGCCTCCTTTGGATTAGAAAACAGGTCACTTTTTGTGAGATTACAACCACGAGAGGGCACTATTGATCTATCATTTCTTTAACAAATGTGCTAAATGAGTTTGCAACCTTGAAAAGTAGTATGTTGATACTTAGAATCTATAATGCATTTGTATGGCCTGAGCACATACAATTTAAAATATATGCTTTTTACAATCTCATAATAGAGATGGTTAACTTCCTAGAATGATGCTTCACCACTGGCGTGAATACAGGAAGATGGGATTCTTTTTTTATATATGTAACAGATGTCCCACAAAACTGTTAAATCAAAGTTACAGAAATTAGAGCATATTATTATACCTTCTGGTTAGTTAGTATTCCTCACAATATTAACTAGTACTTAAGAAATCCTTGTTCAGTAATTTCTGAAAGCACTTAACACATAATAGGGGCTCATAAAATGCTTGCACAATGGGAAACTTGTATCTGGGTTTAACTGATTATAGTCTGTCTGTGGGGCATGACTTGAATTGGATTATATCTGAATGCTTGAAAACATGTGTTATAGGCAGCATCTATTCTGAATGAGCTGATTACAGTTACTTCTTTCTTCCCCAAAGAAATGTATCTCTCATTTGATGAGACGGTACTTCGAGCAATGGATTTGTTTTATAATGGTGGTGTAAAAACTCATTTTACATAGCAATGAATTAAGCCTGGTTTAAAAAAAAAACAGAAAAAGGTGAAAGAGTACATTGCTCAATATAACTTATGTTCTGGTAATTTAGGACAAATCAATATTTTACAAATTGGAAAATATGTTCAATGCCTGCGAGGACTTTCTTTGTTTAAAAAATACTTGGTATTGTATTTTCCCCCCTTTTTGTAAAGTGAAGGAGTCTCACCAAGCTACAATTGATCTGTTTTGTAAATGGAGGCTTCTATATTATTTATGTTCATGTTTCTTAATGTGGTAGCAACTGACATGATTTCTATCATGTATCTATTAAGGAGCAGATTCAAAAGGAATAACTAGAAGATTTATTTTGGATAGTCAGTGGTTGACAAATTCCAATAGATGTGACCCTGTAAATGGGACACAAAGGAACCACTGTTTTGAAGAGAATATTCAGCAATTTTAACTGTATAAACAGACCAGATATTTGGTCAGTCACCTTTGTTCCACCCTGCATGGACATATTCAAGTGGCAGGGCCACTTCCCTCAGAGGCAGCCTCTCCTTGGAAAGCCCAGTTACTCTCACTGCGGGGGACTGGTACATGCTCCCCAGGAGGGTGGACACGGGCACATTCAGAATCTCTGGGAAGAATGGATAGTTTAATATATTTTGCGATATTAAAGATAATGGATCTATTAATACATTTTTTATTGACTGACATTATTTTAAATCCTTGTTCATTTTTTTCACAATAAAGAATTTCTCCCCTCTGGTCCTCTTTCTCCCCTCTCCCCATAGTTCTCCCAGCACCAATTCACCCATAATCCTCCACCACTGAGTGTTCCGCCGTTGTGTTCAGTCCCCCTTTTTCCTCTCCTCCTCGTCCCCCTCTCCTACTGGAGGCTTCAGATCTATGGTCAGCTTTCAAGGGTTGGTTTTACAATTTGTCTTTCTGATCCTTTGTTTAGTTTCTCTATATTCCAAAGATAAGTGAAACAGTTGGGTGTCTTTCTTTCTCCTTCTGGCTTATTTTACTTAGGATAATCCCCTCCAGTTCCATCCACACTGCCACAAATGGCATGAGTTTACCTTTTTTGATCACTGAGTAGTATTCCACTGTAGAACTCAACAACAAAAACAACCCAATCAAGAAATGAGCAGAAGAGCTAAACAGATACTTCTCCAAAGAAGACATATAGATGGCCAGCAGGCATGAGAAAAAAATGGTCATCCTCACTCATCATCAGGGAGATGCAAATCAAAACCATAATGAAATCCCACTTCACACCTGTGAGAATGGCCTACATCAAAAAGACTAAAAACAACAAAAATGGATAGTTTTAAAGGGGTCTTTCCTCTGTTTCTCCTTCCCTCACCTTTCATTGACGGCCACCAGACTAGTGATACTCTGAATTTAAATAAGTTGAAGTAAGGAAAACAGGGTGTTTTTTGATCAACACCCCACAGATAAATGTCTATGATATCCAGCCCTGAACTGATCCCTATCCTTTGGGACTTTTGGTTCTAAGGAAGCAAGGGCCAGAAGAAGGTGTAACAGGTTATTTGCAAAATGAATGCTATTAAGGAGTAATTTTAAAATTCAAAAAATGGAATTCCAAAATGGAATTAGGTCAATTCCAAATGAATGCAATAAGGAGTAGGAAAATAAGAGGGACACTGTCGTTTCTTCTTACAATTTAAGAGGTGGGACATGCTTTAGATTTTCTCTGTGATGAGGACAAAAACAGTTAAAGAGAACATTATATTCCTTGGAGTGGGGTGAGGGCAAACCCCATGTGATTTGGGAGCAATGAGAAGTGAACTTTTGGGTGCTGGGTGGCTTGTAGGATCAGCCATCTCTCCTGCCCAAGTTAGGGAGAAAGAGCTGAGGGAAGCTGTGTCTTTATCCTCATCAGCTACTTCGATGGGGCCACCCTTCACATAAGGCCCACACCTGCAAACTTGTAGGCAGGTGTGAGAAGTGTGTGTTCTGAAACCAACCACAGCTTTGGCAAAGAGTGCCGTTGTGGGCAGTGAGAGAGTTCCAGGCACTGTGCCCAAGTCTGGGTCCAGCTCCAACTTTGTTCTTAGCTGTACTCTGGATCTCAGCTTCTGGGAGGATTTGACTAAGTGATTATCAACATTCTTTCCAGGATTAATATCCTATGGTGGATCAGAATTTATACTGGGATAATATGGGGTGAGAGTACACAACAACCTTATACAATACAGGAGAACCGTGCAATAACATGACTTTAAAAATCAGTGTGACAGTGGTGACAGGCAGAGACATAGCCCAGCCAAAACTTGTCTGGGGGAGACAGCAAGACTCACCGTGGCATATAAGGCGGAATAAATGCTCAGAGCAGCATGTTTGGAGGGAAAGGATCTCCGGGCCTTTTCTATCACTTCCAGGTCCCCGGTGCAAATGTTGCCATTGCTTATGAATTGCTGGTGCACTCGGCAGTCTGTGCTGGTATAGTTGGGTTTGCACACCGTCAGGAAGTATGGTGTCAGGTGGCCCGTGACCACTTGTCCGGCATTTACAAAAATGTCAGTAGCAAAAAGTCCAAAAGCAAATACTCCTGTAAGGAGATTTAAAATAATCAGGAACGTTAACAGACATCATTGATTGGTTTTGTCCCTGTGAGAAAAAAGGACAGTGAGAACCTGCCATGACCTGTCAAATAGTCCTCCCTGTACACAAATTGTCCTTCATCTTTCCAGGGAGCAGAGACTGCTTCCTAAAATGCTGTATTTTCCAAATTGATGTAGACCTTCTGTTGTAAGCAATTTATTGTTCTGTGTAAGTAAATTAGAAGCATGTTCCCACAGAAAAAAGATGCATTTTGGGCCTCCCTGGTGTCACAATGGGTTGAGCGCAGCGCTGTGAAGCTATCCAGAGCCACTGCAGCACGAGTTCGATACCCGGCCAGGGAAATTCCCACATGGCACAGCAGACCTCACCTGTCTTGCCCACTGCTTTCCTCAGCAGTGTATTTCAGTTGATCTGCCTGTTCTGCTCCCCACTCTGTCTCTGGTGAATTCTCTCACCACCCTGCACTTCTGGCCTACACCCCAGCTTGTATGCATAAATAAATAAATCTTTTAAAAAAAAGAATATGCATTTTGGAGTTCTTATGAACCTGGGCTCCAGTTCCGCCTTTGTGACTCATTCACATATCAGCTGTTTACTTAATCTGAATCTTGGTGCCCTTAGTCACAAAGTGGGTGGGGGAGTGAAATCTCTGAAAGGGGTAGAAGAGATGAAATAAGAAGTGTGCAAATGCCCATGATGGTGCCTGGTCTCCAGTGGTCATAGAATGTCAGTTTTTTTCCATCTAATGAAAATACTTTCTCCCTGGCCTTGTTTGCAAACACATAATCCCTAGGGGTTACCTATAATACGGCAGGTGAGAGTAAATGGAGGTTGTTAGGGGATTGTCTCTAAAAAGAAATTTGGAAAAAAAAATCATTCCAGAAATCTGATTGAATTTGATATTTACTTTGAGGTTGGAAACACAAAGTGAGAAGGAAGAGTGCTAAAGATGAAAGTGGTAGACAATATTGGTTTTCTGCTATCATTGTAATAATTACCACACACTGAGGGGCTTAAAACAACAGAAATTTATCTTCTTACAGTTACAGTGGTCAAAAGTCCAAATGAAGTTTCACTGGGCTAAAAACAAAGTGTTGGCAGGGCCATATTCCTCTGGAAGCTCCAGTGTAGAAGTCACGTGTTGCCTTTTCCTGCCTTCTAGAAGCTGCCTCCCTCCCTTGACTTGTGGGCCTCTTCCACAGCCACACCATTATGACCTCTGTTTCCCTTTTACTGGCTCTGCCTCTCCTGTCTCCCTCCTGGAAGGATGCTTTCATTATACTGGCTCCTCTGGATAATTCAGGATCACCTTAAGATCCTTAGTTTAATCGTACCTACAAATTCCCTTTAATCATGTCAGAGGACAGAGGCGCACGTCCCAGGAGCTGGGTCTGAGCATTCGGTGGAGGGGCAGGCGTTCTTCCTACCCCCCTGCTGTGGCTGTCTGGCCATGAGCCCCGTGGGCAGGCTCTGCTTGCATCTTACCTGTTTTCTGGTAAATTCCACATGATTAGCCCCAATAAGCCTGAACATGGATAAACAGAATTTGTTAGAAGGTGCTGAACTGTGAATCCTTCCAAAGCCTGTACAATCATTTATTGATTACATGTGGACTCTTATCTGTTCAATATGTCGAGAGGCTGTGCATCGCCAAGGTACATTGAAGCGGCTTGGTGGGCTCAACACTCATCCAGTGCAGCTCAGTTATGGGAGGAGCTGGCAAGGGTGAGAGGCAGCCTTAGTTGTAGATGTCAAAGGTCTGCTATTGTTCCAATGCATTCCTACCCAATTTTGTCTCCCACATCCAGTGTCCTAAATCTGCAAATTGTGCTGATTTCAGCTCCTGAAAGTTAATCCATTATCACAGTAGTAAAGACAAAACCTTCGGCTAAAACCTTCATTCGGTTTTCATTCTGATGTGTATTAATTGCTATAATTTTCTTTTTTGTGGCTTTGCCAGGACGCCTTTATTACAATGAGAATTGGCTCTATTTATAGCATCAGCTAACCCACGGCTGACCACAGGGAGGGGCATACATTGCTCATTTGAGGCAATTTTCATCCCCAGGTTCTAGAAGTCTGAATGGTACATCATCAAGCCAGAGCCTCAAAGACTAGACTTCTGGCCTTTTCAAGGGGCACTAAGTCTGTCTAGACATGTCGTTCCGGGAAACTTGGGTAATTCATGATTTGAAAACGGGTGGGTGACAGCACTTTCCTCTGGCATTTTATTTTTCCCGAGTGCTGGCAGCTATGGAGGGCTTGCTCTTTGCGAGACAGTGGATTTCCGGGCTCCTTGGACTGGTGTCTGAAGTGTCAGTTCTGTGGTCACAGGGAGTCTGTAGTGGGCAGCAGTCCCCTGGCCTGTGGGGGATAACGTCACTGAACCTTGCTCTCCCCTCTCCCCTCCGCGCCCTCTGGATGATGTCTGCGTTCCCTGATGGCTTACCCATCATGTTCTTTCCGAACATTTCATTCTGATGCACTTGCCCTGGCTTCAGAAGGGCACTGAGGCAGCCCAGGAGTCCACCTGCAGGCACAGGGCATGCAACAAAGGGTTGTCGCCCTGGGGTGATTCACAGACAATGCTGATCAGGCAGGACTTTTGTGAGAAACTTCAGTCTTTTCTCTGCTACTTAGCCCTGGGCCCATTGTGTATATTTTACAAACCACAGAAGCTAAAAAAGGATAGAGTCAGGTGGAACACAAAGAATGGTCTGTATTACAGGGTTTGAAGAAGATGCTTAAAAAATGCCTACAGATCTTCCGTTGGTCCTAAATTCTTTAAGTGAGATCCTGTTTTTGAATTTAACAGATACATGTGTAGTTCCTGTAACCCTCCCTAGCTGGTTCTGTTTCTCTGCTGGCTCTGTTCCACCAGTGGTGTTACTTGCTTCAGGGGAGCTAATTAAATTTCTCAATGAATTTATATCAGACACAAAAGTCTCAAAGTAAAGTGCTTTTGATTTGCCAGAGCTATGTGCTTGAGACAAAGACATGTTATTGTCGTTGCTTTGTTTGGAATTCTTAAAAGGCTTGCATGGGAAGACTAAGAGCCATGGTCTGGAGGGCGAGACCCCTGAGTTTCTAAAATCAACATGAGAACAGGGGAGGATGTCAACAGAGGAGGAGACAGCCCCTGCCTGGACGGCCGCACCAGCACGTCCCTGCTCCCTGCCTCCTGCTGATTGTCAGTCTCCAGGGACAGGGTACTAGAAATCTCTAGAATGATTTTTGAAAATCCAGTTGAAGTATGTCTTGTGCCTCTTTGGGGGTAGTTCAAGAGCCTTTTTGAGAAGTTTCACATCTGGCATGTTATCAGACAACAAATGCCATGTTAGCAATGTCGAAGGGGAATTTGCCATTTGTGTTATTATTCAATAATGTCCATGTCTTCCATTAGCTTTGTAGAATATACAGGCTCTGAGGAGCAGAGGACAACTATGTTTAACATTGAATCCCAAATATCTAGTATCAAACCAGACACATAGTCAGCACCTAATAGATATTTGTGCATTGAATGAGAATGAATTACGGAAGAAATCGCAGAGATTAGCAGACAAGGATCAAAGAGCATAGGAACTTGTCCAAATTTTCTAACTTAGGTTAGTGTCTCACATCCCTGATTCCATTGGACATAGGGTTGACATCAAACCATTTAGCATGCAAGATGCAGGGACCACATCTCTTGTTTTAGAAACTTTACAAAATCTAGCACAGTGCAAGGCGCCTAACAAATAAAGAGAACAACTGAACACTGGAACTTTAAAAGTGTCTCATGAGGAAACTTACAAGTAATAATTTGGGGGAAATGAAAGCATTCTCCATTTTCAGTGTGGCAAGAATGAAAAAAGAACCTGAAATTGGAGCATGATCCAAGATGTATACAGGGATAAGTCTTTACCAGGGTCATCTGGGAAGCCTAATGAATCTGGAGTCATAATGAACTTGGGGAATGCTGATGGGTTCTGTTTTACGTGCACATCTTTGAAAGAAGTGTACCCATTTCTGATTTGAGAAATTGCAATGGTTGTCATTTTAAATATTAACACATGGGCACATGAAGGCGTGGATTCCCACATTTCATGTGGAAAAAATAACACAGGGAACTTAAAACAGAAAAGGAGAATAAAAAAGACATAAGAGCTATTTATCTGGGTTAAGTATATAATAATACTCTGAAAAGGAGAGGGAATCCTGCTCTTTCCTCAATGTATGTTCTCAACCTTTTATCAAACATTTCTATACGAGGGTTGCTCTTTTTTTCTGTGTGGCAAAACAATGCAATGAGAGAATGAAAGAACTCTGGGCATGCGATACAGAGACTGCTTGAACATTTTTTTTTTCATTGTCAAAACATTAGGCAGCTTTGTTAAACGTTTGTGGTAGCTTCTCTACCATGATCTCAAGACACAAGAAAATTTACCCTCATTTCAGTGCCTGGCCTTTGTTTCAGTAGTGAGTTTGATGAACACTTTATCTCACTCAAAGCAGTACATGCACAGGTCTGGGTTCACCTCACTGATTTTGAAGGGAAACATCTAAGGAATTCTTATGCTCAGTTTCCTCAAAGTACATTCTGACTCATTCGCCAGCTCTGAATTCCAGATAACACCTTTCAGCCAATCACCATTGCAAATGGAATACAAGAGACAAAGAAATGAAGACAGTTCCTTTTTGCTTTTTCTTTTGTCACATCAAGATCCTCAATGAAAAATCTCACTGGAGAAAGTTATTTAGCTATTGCAAATGTGTCCTCAATTTAGCTGTGAAGACCATTCATTCAAACAATGATTTCTTTAAGAAAAGATGGTAAAGTGAATTCTCTTTATCCTGCTTTATTGAAACTGGAAGTTTCCTAATGAATGTTTTTATCCGTGGTTACCATGTTCATCAAAGATGTGCTGAGCTGATGAAGTGTTTAAATAAGCCTGTCATGGACACTAGGTAATAAATAATAATGACAATAAAGCTAATAATAACAGATATGTGCTTAGTATTAGGTGTGATCCTAAATGCTTTGAAATATTAGTTCACTTAATCCTTACCAAAACTCTATGAGATAGACACTATTATTTCTTTATTTTTAATTTTTAATTGCATTATGTTTTAGGTGTGCATCATTATAAATCAACATCTATATATGTGATATTAAATTTACACTAAAAGTCTGACTCTTTCATTCACCATACAACTGACTCCTTTCATCTAATTTTCCTACTCCCATTCCTCCTGCCCTTTTGGTCTTTAGTCTAGAAGTTTATTTCTGTTTCATTTAGTTCATTTGTTTTTTACATTTTTGTATATGGCACATCTGAGTGAAATCATATGGTATTTGACTTACTCTGACTTATTTCAGTAAGCACAATACCACCTGGGTCCATCAATGTTTTTGCAAATGGCAGAATCTCATCTTTTATTACAGCTGAATTGTATTCTATTGTGTGTATGTGAGTGCGTGTGTCTCACATCTTTATCCAATTGTCTGCTGATGGGCACTTAGGTTGTTCCCAGATCTTGGCTATTCAAAACGTAGGGGTGCATATATCTCGTTGAATTAGTGCTTTTGCATTTTAGGAGTAAATACCCGGAAGTGGGATAACTGAATCGAGTGGAATTGATATTTTTAGTTTTTTGAGAAGATAGACAGTATTACTATCTGCACATGTCACAAATGAGGACTCTGGGGGCACAGATAGCTCAACTAACTTGACCAGGTTCACACACAGCCAGTAAGTAGAAGAATTAGGCTTAGAGACCAAGCGGAACTGTTCTAAATCCACACTCCTAATCATAACCCAGGTTTCTATTTCGATCTATTAGGCATCAGGTCATGAAAAAAAGCGCTTTAGTTCTGGATGCTTGAAAGCATGTGTGCATGCAACACACACACACACACACACACACAGACACACACACACGGAAGAGGCAAGGATGTAAGTCATGCCTCCAATAAAATGCACTGATTGCACCTGTCACAACAGAACAGGAATTCCTTAGTTCTTTAGCCAACAATTTTCCAACAAGAACATGATAAAGTACTTATCATACACCATAGGCACTCAACTCATGTCACATGTCACAAGGCACTTTTCTCATCACTTTGGCAATGAATCTAACTTTTTAAAAAGTATAATTCAAACACCGCTGGTACAAATAGATTTGCATCCAACAAATATTATCTTATTCTTCAAATACATATTTCTTGGATAGTTAATTTCAGGGGTTCTCAGAACAAGATTATCATGGTCTCTTTTTCCAATAGCGGTTGCAAAGACACCATAGGTTGATAGCAGTCTCTGTTTTGATGGCATGGTTTTAATCCTAAAAGCTAAGCAGATATTTTACTTAAATCAATTATCTGAACCTAAGTTACTTTATATCATAGGGCTATTACCCAAGTCATACAAATAGTTTTGCAAATTATGAACTCTACAGATAATAGTTGCTATTATCTTTATACCTGAGGTAAGTTGATGTCCTCGGTATTTTAAATAAGTTGATTATAAAATTAGTTTTAAAACAGGGGGAAGAGACAAGAATCCTGTCATTCTAACTATCTCAAACACATATTTAACTCTATATGTTAATCATGCTTTATATTTAAAAAGCAACTTATACAATATGATGAACTGGTGAATTTTGAAAAAAAAATACTCTTATTTGTGATTATTATAATTACTCATCATGGTAAGTGAAGATAAAGGATAATAACTTAATAAAGAAGAGGAGTAATCAACTAGAAAACCCCTGAATATGTTTACAAATGAAAGAACGATTACATTTCTACTTCCTTAAAGCAGAAAATTGCATGATTTCCTGATAACATGGTTTTATCTCAACAAAAGTATCTTCTTTACTCCTCTCTCAAGACAGCTCCTCAGTGATTTCTCTCAAATGTCTGGTTCCTCTCTCACTCATGCTAGTCTTTATTTTATTTTTAAAGATTTATTTTTTATTTATTTATGCATACAAGGACTGGGGTGTAGGCCAGAGGTGCAGGGGGTGAGAAAATTCAACAGAGACAAACTGGGGAGCAAAGTAGGTGGATCTACTGAAATAAACTACTGAGGGGAGGCGAGACAGGAGAGTTCTGCTACACCATGTGGATTAGCTCCCAGGTAGGGATCAAACTCATGCTGAAGTGGCTGCCAATAGCTTGATAATGCTGAGACTTAACCCCTTGTGCCACCAGGGAGGCCCTCCTGCTATCTTTTATGTAACAGACTGGCCAACCTGCAAATTGCTAGGGAAAGTGACACCAGTCTAAACACTGGTGATGCGGAGGGCCCTCGGAAAAGGATCACTAGAACCTCATAGGACTAAAGAAATTTCCTCCTGACAGAGTGACCGATAGAGATCTTAAATGTTCTGGTTTATTGAGAGAGAATCTCAAAGGGGAGTAGATGTGTTCTCCATACTTGGCAGAACAACCAAAAGCAGTCTCAGCACAACTCCTTAAGACCCAGAGAGGTTAATCCTTGGTGAGGCCTAATATCTTAGTTGCAAAATCCAGTGGCTTTGCAACTTATGGGGTCCAAAATCTGAGTTTGCATTTTTGCCCCTAACACCCATCCTGATTTTCTCTTCCTGATTTACATTTCTGAGCTTCAACTCTGGACCCTATTGCTGAATTCTAGAACTGTCTTCATCTGCCTATAGGCTTATGCCCTGCCTTGCTTTTGATATTTTTCCTTTAAAGTTCCAGCCTCTTGTCTCAGAATTAAAGTTAGGTGCCTGGGCACCACGAGTTATTTTCAGACTAGCTGGCCATGCTCAACTTCCTGCATCAGCATACAGAGCTGACATCTAGCAGCTGGCCAGATGTCACTGGACACCTGGTTTCCTGAAATGGTCCCTGGCCTATGAAATCCTTTCTGACTTTCTCATTCTATGACAGTCTCTTTTTTCTCATTTAAAATTTCATATCTGCCTCCACAAACTCCCTATTTCCTTTCTCTACATTCTTTTTCTCTATAACACTTTTCTTTTAAGACACACTATAATTAACTTATTTTGTTTAATGTCTGAAATCCTCAACAGAACATAAACATATTGGGGGCAAATCTCTTTCTGTTAGGTTCAATAATATGTCCTTAGCACCTTAATCTAACCTAGTATATAGTAGACACTCAACAAATTATGTTGAAAGTTGAATGAATCCCCTAGTCCATCATTTAATTATCAGTACAGAAAGGAAGTAAAATGGAGTGATGGAGTGAAATAAAGTCTCTTGAGATAAGGTATATTTAAATGACTTTCAAAACAGAGAAGAATGTTCTAGTTTATAAAACGGCTGAAATTAAGCTTGTCTCAGGTATCAGTTCTTATAACCATAAAACATTGTGACCTTTGAAACTGCATTTTAAATATTCATGCTTCATTTAGATCACACTTAATTTACAGCAATTAATTAGTGTTATATGAATTAACTGTTTACTTTCTGTTATGTCCAATGCCACTAATACTTGGACCTGACCTAAATGGCATAAGACTTGCTTGGAATTTAATTAAATTTTTTTTTAAAGATTTATTTTTTATTTATACATACAAGCTGGGGCACAGGCCAGAGGCGTGGGGCGGTGAGAGGGTTCACCAGAGACAGAGTGGGAAGCAGAGCAGGCAGATCAGAAATACACTGCTGAGGGGAGCAGCGGGCGAGGCAGGAGAGGTCTGCCACACCATGTGGGATTCTCCCTGGCCGGGTGTCGAACTCGCGTCGCCGCTGCCGACAGCTCCACAGCGCAGCGCTTAACCGCTGTGCCACCGGGGAGGCCCTTAATTAAATTTTTATTAGAAGTAATAATGGACCAACTATGTGATCCCAAATGAAAAGCCCATAATAAATAGCTTGTGGATGACAGGCTATTTTAGGTGCTAACAGACAGTCTAAATCTTGGCAAGTTTGGAGCTGTCTTTTTCTTTAATTAAAAAAAGTAGTTACTCAGAAAGAGAAAGTTGGACTTCTTTCTATATGGCAACCAAATAAATAAAACCCCTCATCAAATTTTAATGCTTCTTGTTCACTGTTTTTCAATATTAAAGTTACTATACTTATAAGAATGTGTTTACTCAAATATGTTTGTGAATGAAAGAATTTAACTGAAGTGATCCTCATGAAATTCTTTTGAACATATGACTCCTTTTTTTGTAGTTACTGCTAAAAAGGAATGCACGGATTTATTGCTCTTGCGAACTTAAATGTGCATTGTTGTTCAATTTAATGTAATACCATAGTAAATGTTATGAGAAAGGAATAGAGAGAAAAAAAATGTAAAAAGGGAAAAACCTAAATACTTCTTACTAATTTGACTACATTTGTTTTTATAAAATGTTGGTCGAATTTGTTAGTTCAGTAGATTCTTCCCCCCCACCACACTTGAAAAGTTTATAATGGATTAAAATGGGTAAGTTTAGCTGTGAAATTTTACATCCAAAGGCTGGACATCTTTTTTATAATGAGAATCTTAGGGGAAAATTATTGTTGGATTTGTGAAGCAGAAGAATTCAATCCTCTTTGTCAAGGTCAACATAATTAGCATTTATATAGGGGAGGAGACAGTTTAATTTTATGTTTTCCCTTTGACTTCACTACTCTAGCCACTTTCTCACTTAAAATATAATTTCACTGGGGGTGGGGGTGTATGAAGGGCCATCAGTTCAAGCCTTTGCACACAGACTAGAGAAGAGAGGGATTTTGAGAGCTAAGGTGCCATTGTCAGCTCAGCTTTTACACGGAAGTCTTAGGAACTTGGACATCATTCTGGATAGCTTTTATTTTACCATTGCTACCTTTAAAAAAATTTTAGCTCTTTTTTTGCCTTTAAAATTATACATGGTTATGCTAACACATAGAAATTACACAATAGAATGCAAAAAAAAACTATTCAATTCATCCATCATCCTACAACTCAGAAGTGGTAACAGTTAACTTAATATACTTTCCTTCAAACTCTTTTCTATGGGACGCGCGCGCACACACACAAACACACACACACACATACTTACAAAAAGTTTATTTTTATTTTTTTTATTTTTATTGTTATTTATGTCTTTTACATTTTGTATTCCCCTTGGGTAGCCCACCAACAATTCACCGTGATCCATCTCCATGGTCCCTTGTGTTCTTTTTTATTCCATTTTGTGCCCTTATCCTCCGTCCCCCCTCGCTGAGTGTCTCTCTCCTATTTGGTTTCCCTATAGTCCTGTTATAAGTGAAACCATTTGATATTTTTCTTTTTCTTTCTGGCTTATTTCACTGAGTATGATCCCCTCTAATTCCATCCATGTCGCTGCAAATTGCATGTGTTTATCTTCTTTGAATGCTGAATAGTATTCCATTGTGTATATGTACTACATCTTCTTGATCCAATCATCTATTTTTGGACATCTGGGTTGCTTCCATACCTTTGCTATTGTGAATAGTGCCGCAATGAACATACGGGTGCATGTATCCTTTCGGATTAGTGTTTTTGTGTCCTTTGGGTAAATTCCCAAAAGTGG
>PVIJ01022746.1:0-15501 GCA_004024925.1 Scalopus aquaticus
GCTGAGTGTCTCTCTCCCACCCGGCCTCCCTATAGTCCTGTTGTAAGTGAAACCATTCGATATTTTTCTCTTTCTTTCTGGCTTGTTTTGCTGAGTATGATCCCATCTAATTCCATCCATGTCGCTGCGAATTGCATGTGTTTATCTTCTTTGAATGCTGAATAGTATTCCATTGTGTATATGTACCACATCTTCTTGATCTAATCATCTATTTTTGGACATCTGGGTTGCTTCCATACCTTTGCTATTGTGAACAGTGCCGCAATGAACATACGAGTGCATGTATCCTTTCGGATTAGTGTTTTTGTGTCCTTTGGGTAAATTCCCAAAAGTGGTATTGCTGGGTCGTGTGGGAGCTCCATGTTTAGCAGTCTGAGGAATCGCCATACAGCTTTCCATAGTGGTTGGACCAGTTCACATTCCCACCAGCAGTGTAGGAGAGTTCCTTTTTCTCCACATCCTTTCCAGCATTTGTTGTTGCCTGTATTTTTAATGCGTGCCATCCTCACAGGTGTGAGGTGGTATCCCATGTATCCTAAAAAGTGATCTGTGTTTATTGGAAATTCAGATTTCACTGAGCATCCTGTAATTCATCTGGCAGCTCTGGCCCCGGCCAAGAAAGCACCCCAGGTTGTCAGCTGCTGGTGCCGGCTGCGGCCAAGCCGTGCTCTGAGGACACCCCGCACTCAGCGGTCACCCTCTACGAGCCACAGGCCATCCTCACACATGGGAAACCTCTGGGTCTCGCAGCCTAACAGACCCTTATGCCTTTTCCAAGAACCTCAAACGGGAGCCCTCTCAGCAGGCCCCGAGTGACATCCGCCCTGTGCCTGTCACTCTCCTGAGCCCGGGTCCAGGAGCAGAGCGGAGCAGAGCAGAGCTGGCGCCGAATGCCAGGCCCTGTGTGCAGCTCCCTGGCTGCCAGCTCCTGTGATCCTCCGCAGAGCCCCAGGGGCGCTCCTTTATAGATGAGCAAAGGGAGGTTTACTGGGCTTTATTGTTTGCTCCCAAATACTCCTTCACACCTATTAGTGACAGGCGCTGTTCTTGGCGCTGGGAATACAAACCCTGACCCAAGCAGATAAACATCCTCCGCTCCTTGAGCTGGGCTGGGGCGGGGCACAGGGGCGGGGGAGACAGGGCTAAGCCCAGTGGGATGCGTGGTCAGGCAGCTGCGTGGCGTGCGAGCATCGAGCATCGTCGCACCCTCCAAGATGGACAGCTGCCACCCGCCCACAGATTCAGCCCCTCATTGGCCAAAGCGCCAGCACAGGGCCGCGGCAGGTGAAAGCGCTGAGCGCTGTGAGAAAAACAAAGGCCAGTGGGGGGGACTGTCACTCAAGTTAGGGTAACCGGAAAGGCCCTGACAGGTGCCATTGAACAAAGAGGTGAAGGAAGGACAGACAGAAAGGGAGAGAGATCAGCCTGGTGGCTGACTCTCGCCGGGCTTCTAATCACGGTGCGTTCCTGCCCAGCAGGCCTCGCCTGAGAACCTGTCACATGCTGCTTCCAGTTAATCCCCACATTGGAACACCCTGAAGATAAATTTTATTATCATCCAGTTCCAGAAAGGAAAGATAAACTGGCTCAAAGAGATGAAATGACCCGCCCAGCAGGTAGTGCCAGGTCTCGGGCCTGGGGCTGCCCTGCCCAAGCCCACCAGGCTGAAAGGGACGCACTGGGGTCAGACTGGGCGGGTTGCACAACATGCTTAGTTCTCGAGCCTCGGTTTCCCCCTCCGGAAGTGGGGCTGGCCTTCTGAGCTGCCTGGCAGCGCCCAGGGGGCTGGGTGGGTTGTACGTGCATGTTGCTGCTCGGTCTAAGAGGGACCAGGGTTAAGCAGCGCGATGCCCGGCACTGGGAAAGGAAGGCTGCTCTGGGGGAACAGAGGCATATAAATGGGGACGCGCCTCTGGCAGGAAGAGGGTGGAGAGAGCCGCCACAGGCAAGCCCACCTGCGAGGGAGCGGATGAGTAAACCTTGCTTAAACCTGAGTGGCGCGACTCTTTGATTGTAATTACACTGGTTTGAGGTTATGACTTCAGCGATTTTATTTTTCTTTTGGAGACGCCGGCTCATTTTTTATGCATGCACAGGAGCTAATTGCGTCCCGGAGAGCGCTCTCCGCCTGCTGGTCTGGAGGTGCGCCGCCATATGCTTGGCGTGTGCGTAATTAACCCGGTGCAGCTGCACTCCCCTGTCTGGATTATGGATTCGATTCCAGCTTCGCTCGCAGGCAGGAGCCCCACAATTCATATTTATTAAAATGATTACCATTAAACGGGGGGCTGGGGACAGATCCCAGGCTGGAAGCCCTCTTGGGCTAGCTCACCGGATGTCACCCACCCCATCCTTGCTGGTCCCCAGAAAGGGCACCCCGCCAGGTGAGCCCATTGTTGAGAGGCCCACACAGAGCCGGGCGCTGTCTTGAAGGTGCTGAAGCTGTTTTTCTGGCAGGTGTAAACTCTCGTTCCTGGACTTGCTGGGTCCAGCCCCCACCTTTCTCCCCACCAGGCTTCCTCCAACAGTTACAGCCACTGACAGCTCAGACTCTTTCCTGAAAAGTGCCTTCAGCACCTGGAACAGGGACTTTGCTATAGCGGGCATCTGATTAATACTGAGCCAGAGATGCCTGGGATGGGAGAGGACCAAGGGGTGCTCCATTAATCCCCCAGACAGAAACCCGAACCTGCGACCACGTGTTCCACGGCGCCCCGCGCACGGTCACTCTTCCAGGCCGTGGCAGCTGCAGAGATGGATGTGTCAGGTCTGTCGGGCTCTTAGGGGGTGATGGGGGCCGAACCCAGGAGCCGGCCCTAACCTTCCCTAGCACCTTGCTGTCCCAGACCAGGCCAGTGTGCGGTGGCTCTTGGCCAGGCTGTTCTGTGGGAATCCAGAGCTACGTTGGTCTCATTCTGGGTCTCCATCATGATAGCAATTACTCCATCTGCAGGCAGAGAGCTCCCCCGTTGTGCCAGACGCCTGCTGGGTGCTGAGATGGGGAATACAAAGGAGAGCGAGAAGCACGCTTGCTCCCCAAGGAGCTCCTGTCTATGGGGAAGACAGATATGTAAACAAATAGCTGCAATACAGTGAGATAAATACCGTAATGCCGGTGTGTTCGCAGAGGTCTGAATGCAGAGAAGGGGAGTGACTACATTTTCCAGGGCTTGGTGGGAAGAGTGTTGAGATTTCCACTGAGTGCAGAGGAGTTGGGGGCAGGACCTGAGCAGCGAGGTCTCCTCTATGGCACAGAGATGTGTGGGCAGGTCTGTGCCCAGCACTTTGCTGGACTATGGAAGATATTTGGTCCTAAAACTGGCTGGCAGGTGGTGGGTAGACTGGCATTGCTCTCATGGGCCCCACAAGCCTGCTCCCATGTACCCATGTACACCCGGTGTTGTACTGGGCTCAAGACACCTCTGTACCCTGGACTGGAGACAGACAGACAGACAGACAGAATATTGCAAGTCAGTGGAATATTTTTATTGCAAAAAGAGTCTTTTCAAGTTGTAGAGAAGAAGGGACAGATACTTGGGTGGAGTGGGGCGCTGCTTGGGGCAGACTTCCTGGGGGTGGGTTTGTCCAAAATTTTAAGGCTTATTAGAAGTTTCCAAGTCAAAAGTGGCAGGTTATAGAGTTGGTGGGGGCGGTAGAAGGACATCCACAGTCGGTGGCGCAGGAGTCCAGCAGCCGTACAGATGAGAGACGCGAGGCCCCCCAACGCTGACGTCGGAACTCTGGTGCCGAATGGCGATGATGGGGAGCGAGCCCGGCCCAGGTTTCTCTGTGTGCAAGATGCGTGTGCGGCTCAGTCTGAGCGACTGTGGCCTGAGCTCTGTGTGGGTGAGTCGTGGGCACATCTGAATGTAGAACTAGCCTTCCTGTGCCCCCAGTGGTCGCAAGTCACTTTCCCAGTTCCTGGGCTTCCTGTTGATGGCAAACATGGGGAAGTCACCTGGTACAGTGGTGCCCCCTGAGCCAGCATCTCCCAAGGGTGCTCTTAGCACGCAGCCCCCAGCCTATCCTGGAGGCTCCCGAGCGTGTGCCCCCACTGTCTGCTGGAAGGAGGGCCGCATCTGAAGCTCTGTGGGGTGGTCGTGGTGAGACCTTTTAGTCACATGTGTCCCCACTTTGCTCATTATTTCACAGGGAGGGGCATGTTCCAAGGGGAAGTGGGTCTTATGGTCTGCTGTGAGGGGACCCCAATAATGCTGCAGCCTCCCAGGATCCCCAAGGGAGCGGGCGGCGAGGCGGTTGCTGGTCGTCAGGTGGTTCGGTCCTGGATGGTGCTGTTCTTGGCGCGCTCAGGCAGTCTGGGCTCTGCTGATCAAGGAGCAGGTCAACTGAGGGTGCCAGGGGAGTGGAAATTCTATGCAAAGTCTGTTAGGACTGGAACCGGGAAAGCTAACATTCCTGGGCAGGGGTTGGTTGGGAGAGAATCAGATATTTTCCAGCCCAGCAGAGAAAAGGACATGTGGCAAAGCAGGGGGCACACCCACTGAGTAGTAGGCTCCCTGGCAGGGTAGCCAGAAAAGAAAGCGGACTCCCCTTTGTCTTCAGAAAGGCAAGCGCTGAGTCCGGCAGGAGGTCTGATGGCAGCTGCAGGGCAGAACTGATGGAGGTGTGGGGGTCTGCGGTGGGAGGAGGGGGCTGGCGTACCACACAGGAAATGATCTTCTTATAAGAACAGACAGAGGGACCAAAGAAGGAGCCTAGTCCCAGAGGAAGTGAGTCCACACAGGCATCCAGGCCAGCAAGTTCTGAGGAGAAGAGACCCCCCAGAGAGACTCCAGGGTGAGTAGGGCCCAGCCAGGCAAAATGGCCTGTCCGTGTGATGAAGGTGCAGGCCGCTCTGTCCTCAGAGGCAGCGCACAGATTGCAGGCCTGGGCCAGGGCCTGTGTGAGGATCACGGCACTGAGCTCTTGGACTCCTCTCTCCCCCCTGCCTAGAGACATGATGGTGCCCAGAGTTTGGCCCGGACTGCCCCTCCAGATGGCACTGCCTGTAGGAGGAGAGGCGCTTGGGGGCACTTGCCAGGCCTGAAGCCACAGGTGTTCCTTAGAAAATCTGGGTTCTGTGAGTCCCCAGGGAGCAGGGAACCCACATTCGGAGGCAGACAGGCTGGGGTAGGGACCCTAAGCCAGGTCCTCATGACCCAGGAGCTCCCCGCTGGTGACTGGAGGCTGGGTGCTGTTTCTGGCTGTAGCTGGCCAGCTTACAGCTGTCTCCCCTGGAAGCTCAGCCCTCTGAGGAGAGGGGAAAGTAAGCAAGAGTTCCGGTGATTTTGTAGCAAGCACCCACTTCAGGTTCACCATGTCTAGACAGCATTCAGGCCCTGTGGATATGACCCCAGCCTCTGAGGATCCCCTGCAGCTGGCCAGGATCAGACCACGAGGGCGCAAGTGTCCTTCCTGTGGCCTCCATCTCGAGGAGAAGGGGGCCCTGGAGAGACAGGGGAGAGGAGGATAGGGAGAAGAGAAGGGAGAGGAGAGGAAGGAAGGAAAGAACAGAGGGAGGGCTGGAAACCAGAATTAGAGGCTGGGAACTGGAACAGCGGGGCATGGGGGAGAGCCTCAGGCAGCCTCCGGGGGGTAAGCCAGCGCTGCTCTAGTCCGGCCCTGCACGTCCCTGGGCACCCTCATTTAACCCTACAAGACAGGGACTCTCAGTGTCCATGGCTTATAGACAGGACCTGAGGCATGGACAGGTGCAGTATTTCTCCCAGTTCTCAAAACTAAGACAGGGGAGCCAGAATTTGCGTGGGGCAGGCGGGTCTAGGGCCTGCCTGGTCAGCAAACCCATGAGGCCGTTAGGTGCAGCCCTCTCTAGATTGTACAGTGCCAGGAAATGGGAGCCAAGGTTTCTGAACACGTAGAAGCCCATTTTTTGCAGCAGACACCTGAAAGTCACCTGAGCGAGAGAGCCCCCCCCACACCTGGGACGGATGTCCAGAGACAGGAGGGCAGGGCCGACTCTAGGCTCAGAGGAAGGAGAGCTCTTCCCTGTGATGTCTCCATTGGATTTTCGGGAATATAGAAGGTGCCCGAGATCCCACCACACCACACCCACCCACAACCACACCTCTCTGAGACTGCCCCCACAGGGGGCTGGGTCAGGAGCCCCTCTGTCCACAGAGCACCCCGCATGCACATGACCTCTGGTATGAATGTCGGGACCCACAGGACGCGCCTCCGCCCTCTCAAGATGGCTTCCCTCCGCATCTTGAGCTCCCTGAACGCGAGGTCAGGTTCCGAGGATGAGCCTGGCACACTTGGTCCGTAATCCGTCCTCAGCGGCGCCTAGAACACAGTGGGTGCGCATGGGCAGACGCTGGATTTGAAGGGTGTAAGGCAGCAGCAGAGGATCCGCTGGCCCCTGCCCACCTTCCCCTCCTGGGGTCTGAGGAGGGGTTCCAGGTAGGCGGCGGCCAGCAGGGGCGTTTGTGCAGATATAGCGGAGGCTGTGTGGACGCCGGAGGCTGTGTGGACGCCGGGGGCTGTGTGGACGCCGGGGGCTGTGTGGACGCCGAGGCGGCGGTGCAGTCCTCTGGGCAAACCATGTGAGCTTCTCTTGCCTAAACTTACGTCCAGCTTTCCCCTTCCTGCGTTCTTGGGTCCTGTCCACAAGTGCAGGACTCGCTGCCCTGCGGGAGGGAAGCCCGAGGACGCCGCTCCCGCGTCCTCCCTCCCCAGCCTCTGGAACAATTAAGCCCAGGACAGCCATTAGCTAGTGCTGAAGGGCCTGTATTGATTAAGGATAATTATATTTACTCTTTAGCAGTGTGAGGCCTGGTAGGAATATTTTTTGTTAATTTGCTGCTGCTTAGCCTCAGGAATGGGGACTGATATGCCAACCCCTACCTAGATCAGCCCTTGCACGCACGGCACGCACACACAAGCACATGCACACACGCACACAGATGTCTTCATTGTTGCTGAATTACTATTAATGCTCATCTAAGGCCCATGGCATTCTGGGCTGCTGTTCCTGCAGTTTTTATTCCAAAAAAGAACATGGAAATGGTTGAAGGAGTTTTATTTTATTTTTGGCTATTTTTATCTTGGATGAGAGGCGTAGAGGAGCCCAAATTGCAGCAAAACACAAATACACACACACACATACTTGTACATTATTTTCCTCTCTCCTCCTTAATAAATATGTTTTTAAAACCTGAATTCTAGGAGGAAGGGTAGCCGTGTCTCATTTCTGTCTGTGTGTGATAAAACCCCAAATCCCATGTGGGTTTGCCCTGTGCCCTCACCTGGTGGCAGAATCCTGCCACCTCCCAGGCCCTGCCATTGCCCACTCTGGCATTTCATTCCGTGTGGGCATGACAGCAGCACACCTCCTGTCACCAGCTGGAAGCAGCTGCCTTCATCCGGGAGGCTATGACCGGCCAGCTGGCCCAGGCGGAGGCTGGCCCTGGCTGAGGTGCAGAGACAGCGGGCAGCGTCTGCCCTCAGGGGGCTCTCAGTCCAGAAAGGGAGCAGGGGAGCGGGGGCCAGCGGGTCCAGAGGGTCTGAGCTCCAACCTGGGGCCAGCCCGTCACTATCTGGGTCAGGACCTTTTTCAAGGCTGTTTCCCAGTTGTGAAAGTAAGGTGAGGACAACACCAGCTTCACACACTGCTGCGGCGGAGCACGGACAGTGCACGTGGGCGCTCGCCTAGCCTGGGCACAGCGGGTGCTTGGTGGTGCCAGCTGCTTCCCGGACGTGGGCTTTCCCAGGCAGATGTCACGGGCACTGTCCCATAGAACCCTTAGGAGGAAACAGTGACAGGGAAAGGCCAAACAGCTTAATGGGGTCACACAGAGGGAGAGCCTTATGCACCCCGCTGTGTACCCCACCCACCCCTAGGTAGCTGTGGCCCCCATTCTTTCATCAGAAGCAGTGGCAGAGGGTGTCGGGGTGCACAGAGGAAAGGCACATTACATAAGCTGGGGGGAGCTCCTGGAGGATAAATAACCTTTTTCTGGTAGAGGGGACGGTGCGCCCAGAGGCCCGGAAGGGTGAGAACACAGTGTGTTGGGAGAACAGCAGGTGTCTCCATCTCAGTGGATCACGGGTAGTGCCCATCTACCCTACTTTGCCAGGGACTGTCCTGGTTTACTCTTCTCAGCTCAGCTTAATTATAAACAGTCCCTTGTTCGCTCTCAGACGATCTCAGCTAGGACAGTGATTTCTATGGGTCACCATCACGCTTGTGCGCTGGGAGGTGAGAAGGGACACCAGGAAGGCACCGGAGGGTCATGAAGGTGGATAGACAAGGCTGAGGCCACCCCGACCTGGGTGCAGCCCAGTGGGCCGAGGACGCTGAGTTACTAAGGAACAGGATTCACAGGCGTTGGTCACAGAGCAGTGGGCTGGTAGGGAAGAGCATGGACTCTGGCACCAGGCGTCTGCCTCTTAGCTCCGTGCCTGGGGTAACGGATTTAACCTCGCTGTGCCTCGCTCTGTCTCTGAATAGGTTCAATAATAGAACCACCTCCCCGGTGGCTGTGAGCACTCACAGAGTAGATGCGTAAGGCATGGGAGAGGCGTGCCGAGCAGTATCAAGTCAGGGATGACGCTGTTGCTGGCCCAGGTCCCTGGGATGGAAGTGGGACGACAGGAGGAGATGCTGGCATGGAAGACACAGGGCTGGTGAGCCCCGTTGGAGACGCTGGATTTGAAGTGTCAGAGATGAGGGGCAATACCAAGTTGGACATGCACGGGAGGCCTGAGCTGAAGACCCCAGCCTTGGCATCACCCACACGTGGCTAGATGGAAGGAGTAGGAGAGGCGCCCCCTGAGGCGCCTGAGAGCACAGCTTTTAGGTGGTTGAAGGAAAGGAAGCCAGGAACAGAAAAGCAGGGGGAGGGGGGAAAAAACAGGAGAGAATTATGTCACAGAGGCCAAAGGAAAACCCAATCTCAGCTTGGAGAAGTTTGCACCAATAGTGTATGCTGCGGTGAGGCTGGGTTCCCCTAGGACCGCAAGGATTTAGCCACAGAGCCGCCAGTAGCCTTGGGAACCGAGTTTCACCTTAGATGGTCAAACCTACCAAGCTTAGAAGCAGGGCCGTGGAGGGGCCGTGTGTGGCCGCTTTGAAGTTCAGTTGCAAAGGAAAGGGGAGAAGTGGCAAGAGCGAGGTCAGGAGTGGGGTGTTTGTCTTTAAGAAGCTTGGGAAAGAACGGTGGAGGGAGAAGCTGATGATGTCAGATAAAGCCTTATTGATGGAGCAGAGTCCTTGGGGGAAGCCAGAGGGAATAAGGGCTTGAGCGTTTGGGTAGGATTAGTGCTGACGGGAGGACAGCTGCCTTCTATGGTGAGATGGGGTGAGAGAGATGAGGGTGAGTGGGGATGCAGATAACTCTGTGGGGGGGCGTGCCGAGAAGAGAGAGGCAGATGGCACCATTTTCTCTGGCACATCAACAGGGTGGGCCTTTGAAAAACTGTGCACTCATTCAATACGTGTTTCCCAAGGGCAGGTGAGGGCAGGCAGGGGCTGGCGGGAGCACTATTGTTTGCTGGCCCACATGGGTCCTGGGGTCACCTGGGATGGTGCAGGCTTTGCAGAGGACTGAGATGAAATTTGCGTGGTTTTCAGTGCACAAAAAGTTGATAGATACAGAGACCAAGGAAAGGACAGGAGCGGTATATATCTAGCATCAAAGCAGCAGGGTTGCTTTTTAAATTTTCGAAAACAGACGTCATTTTGAAGTGGCAATGGCTACCATGGGGCCTCCCCACCTCCTAGGAAAGTGAGCACTCCTCTTGGAGAGTCGGCAGGGACATGCAGCACTTGAATCAGTGCCAATCTGCCTTTGCCTCATTTTCCTACCCATCTGGCATATTTAATAGGTCGTTTAAAAATGTTGGCTGGTTATAAGGAAAGATGAAACGTTGCCACTTACAGCAAAAAGGGAGTTTGAGGGAACGATGTGGAGGAAAGCAAGTCAGAATGACAAAGACAAATCTTGGACTTTTAGATTAGCAGATGGTTCCACAAACCAAAATACTTATAAAAACTAGCCGACACTGATAAACGGACTCAGGCTTCTGCGGTTGAGGGAGGAAAAAAGGGTTATTAGAAATGCTGGTGGGAAAACAAGAAGAAACATGTTGGCTGGTTGAGTGAGTGAGTGAACGAATGAATTAATGCTCCCATTCAGATGCACACTTTGCCTGTACCTGAGTTTCTTTCTCTAGAGCTACTTTCCTGTCTTGAAAAGTACCAGGCAAGTCTTTGAATATCTCAGTTGCATGTATTCTTGGGGCTGGACAAGAGAGATAAGAGGGGAAGGAGGGGCACAGCCTGTTTCAGCCAGTTTGTACCAGTTTCAGCTTGTTGGAACCAGTCTCAGCTGGTCGGAACCAGTTGGAGCAGGTTCCAGCCAGTTGGAACCAGTCCCAGCCGGTCTGGACAAGTTTCAGCCAGTTGGAACTGGTTCCAGCTGGCCAGACTAGTTTGAACCGGTCAGAATGAGTTCCAGCCCGTCAGAACCGGTTTCAGTCAGTCTGGACCGGTTTGAGCCAGTCAGGACCAATTTCAGCCAGTTAAAGCTGGTTGAAACCTGTTTCAGCTGTTTGGAACTGGTCAGAAAGAATTTGAAACAGTATGAACCAGTCAGATCCAGTTCGAATCATTCGGAGTCAGTTTGAACTGGTCAGAGCCAGTTTGGGTTCAGTTTCAGTAGGTTTCAACAAATGAAAAGCGGTTAGAGCCATTGACAGCGTATTCGGTTTCAGTTGCTTTAAACAGATCAGAAGCAGTTACAGCTGTTTTTGGTTTCTACCACTCAGAACTGGTCTGAACTGGTCAAAACCGGCTTGAGCTGGTCATAACCGGTCCCAGACGGCCGGAACCAGTTTGAGCCAGACAGGACAGGTTTCAGCCAGTCGGAACCATTTTCAGCTGGTTGGAAGTGGTCTGAAAGGGTTTGAAACTGCTTAAACTGGTCGGATCCAGTTTGAATCATTGAGAATCGGTTTGAACTGGTTAGAACCAGTTTGGTTTCAGTTTCCGTAGGCTTCAACAAATGAGAAGCAGTTGGGGCCATTGATAGTGTATTCAGTTTCAGTAGCTTTGAGTAAATCAGAAGCAGTTACTACTGTTTTTGGTTTCTACCATTCAGAACCTGTCTGAACTGATCAGAACCAGTTTTAACAGGTTGAGACTTGTTTCAGCTGGTTTAAACAGGTTCCAGCTGGTCAGAACCAGTTTGAACTTGTTGGAGCCAGTTCCAGTTTGTCAGAACTGGTTCCAGCCAGTTGGAATCTGTTTCAGCTGGTCAGAAGCAGTTACCTTTTTGGTTTGTACCATTCAGAACTGGTCTGTACTGGTCGGAGCTGGTTTGAGCCAGCTGAAACCGGTTTCAGCCTCTTTGATCCTGTTGGAACTGGTTTCAACTGGTCAGAACTGGTCAGAACCTGTTTATGTGTCCTCCTGCTGATTGGATGGAATTCAGGCCTGACATGTCAGCCAGGGAAGCTCTAGCCACCTAGGAGCACTACGGGCTGCGAAAGAGGCAGACCTTGGGCCAGAGGAGGCACCCAAGTGTGGGGTGGGCTGGGTGGGAGGGTGCAGGAGAGGAGAGATTGATAGAGGGAACATGCAGCTGACTGCCTGCAGGTGGCGCGCGAGAGTCTTGCCCCAACAGGACAGACAGGAACAGTGATGGGAACTCTGGCTAATTGACCTCAAATATCATTCTGCTAAAAGCAGAAGAGCTGATGAATTTTTTACTTGACCTGCTAATAATTTTATCCCTTTGAAGGTAGAGCAGGCAAATGGGGGCCTGAGTCTAAACTTAACTGTGACCCTGAGCAAAGAATTCATTGTTGCTCTGAGGAAGTCTGATTCGCCCAGGCCAAGGACTTGGTCTGTGTTCTCTGTGGTATACCCTCTGCTGGAAGGGTGCCTGGTGCATTGGGGGTTCATAATTATTTGTTCTCTGAACAAAAAGAACAGAGAAAGGAACCTCGTAGAGATAGCCCATCATCTTGGAGCCCCTGGGAGCTAGGAAAGGGAACACCGGTGTCTTCATAAACCTGAGGTTTGGTAAAGGCAGGGTCTGGGACATGTAACAGGCAGTAAGTTAGTCCCATGGCCAGAGGTGCCGAAGGGAACACAGCGTAGGAGGGTCCGGAGACTGGAACAATGAAATTGTCTGCATTACCGTTACAAACCACATACCTATGTGAGAAAAAAAAGAGAGAGAGCAAAAGCAATGACTGTTGCATGTCTGAATGAGGGGGCGGATAATAAATCACTTTGAGAATCTGATGAAAACTATAAACCCGTTCTCCCAGAAAACAAACCTGCAACAGCACTCCAACGTTTTGTGCATTATTTTAGGAGAGGTTAGAGATTCTCGTGTCGAGATCTAAAATAAAGGAGCCAATAAAGGTGCAGAGACTACCCCTGAGGGGTTCTGTTCAGAAAGGGTGCAGGGCATGTGGGAAGGTGGGCGGCCTCTATAGCAAGGAGGTGCCGGAGGGTTCGACTCCCTGTCTGGAAACCTAAGCCCAGAATAAACCCCTTTAAAAAAAGAAATCCACACAACAAAAGTCACTTCAGTATTTCTGTAATTATAATTGCTAAGAAGAAGGATTCAGGAATCAAACCCATCTGCTTGGAATCTCAGCTTGGTGACCTCTGACCAGCTCTTTAACCCCGACAGGTCTCAGTTTCCTTATCTATAAAAGGGGTGCTCTCTGGTCCCAAAGGGTCATTGTCAGTAGTGAATGAGGCAGTGCCTGTTGAGTGCGCTGAGTGCTGGCCTAGTGCCTGGCACAGCTGGTTCAACCATCATTGCAACCGTCATTATTGTTGTCGTCATTACATTCTTCTCTGCTTGTAATGCCCTTGCTCTCCTTCCCTGACTATCAAGCCCATCAATAAAGGTTAGCTTCTAGTGGTTTCGTTATTTTTAAGTAATGCCTGAAGCAGGAAAATGAACAAGGTAAAGACTGTTCCTTGGGGAAGATGAGGTAATATTAACTTTGTTCAAAAGAAATATCTAAGCCAAGGGGCGGGGAACCTCCCAGGGAGGGGAAGGGCCGCAGCACATACTGCTGTGTGGAGTATCGTGCCCCAGAGAGAGTGAGGAAAACAAAATCTCCTGCTTCTTGTTTTGCCTCCATCTTCATCATCAAAGGGAACATTTTTTATTTGACATGACGGGAAAACCATATATATCCTCCGTAAATTAAATGAGGTCAGAACTCCAGACCCAGATGCTTGATGTCCCGGGAGTGAAAGAATTTGCAGATACAACAACTGAAATACTGCCAGTAATTGTTGAGAAAGCACGTGGAATGGAGCAGACACTCAGAGACAGGAAACATCTTACTTTTCAAAAAGCAAATGTCTAAATGTTCTGGATTGATGACCCCCCACCACCCATGTCAAACTGATGAGATTCTAGGAAGGCAGCAGTAAACACATTGTTTGTGTACATCTAAAGAAATAGATACCCAGGAGCCACTAAAAGTAAATCATGCAAAAATTAAAATGAATTTTCAGTAGATATTTTCTCTAAAATAGCAGAGGAATGCAATCGGCATGTACTTTGACTTCAGGGAAACATTTAATGAGGTTGTTCCTCCTCACATTGTGGGGAAGAGGAGAGAAATGTGATCTGGACAATAATATAATGATGTCCCCGCCCCAAATGCCAATCGTGGTTTGAATCTCAGCTTTCTGACATTGTCCTCCCCAAGTGTCAAGAGAATCTCTTAAAAAGTAGCCTGTGCACAGGTCTTTGGCTTGCCCGTTGGTTTTCCTAAAGTACACCGAAGCCCCACTAATAGGTGCCAAACAGACCTTGCCCACTGGATAAGCTCTGTAGACATGCAAAAGAATTCCAAGTCATTTCTGTGGACAGCCTGCCTCAGGACGCATGGGCCATGCGTGGTGACCGCCTTCCCAACAGTGCAAAATGGAAAGGGGCGGGGAGTTAGGGTAACCCCAACCCTAACCTTTACAGCAGAGACACCCAGTAACACTTCCTCTGCCAGGTGATCAAAGTTGGCATCACCAGTGCTTGCTGGCAGCACGTGCCCTTGGCGTGACGCGGTGGGAACGGCACTTTGCCCCTGTGGTCTTCATCCCGAGCACCTACAACCCCAATCTCATGATGAGAAAACTCGCCCACCCCAGCGGAAGGACATTGTGCGAAACAGCTGACCCGTGCTCTTCAAAACTAAGAAATGCTAAGTGCAGTTTGTCAGGGTCATCAGAAAAGACCAAATCGAAAAGACGTCCCCAGTCTAGAGGAGACCAAGGAGATGTGACAGCTATTGCAATGTGCTGGGACCGCAGGTAAAAACCAAAGAAATCTGAATATGACATGAGCTTTCGACAATAATACACCGGTATTGGTTCATTCGTTGTAGAAAACTACGTGCCACGATGTAGTGTCAGATGCCCGTGGTGCCCGGGGGCGCTGGGTGTGGCATATGGGAGAGACTCTACGTTGGCCTCACCGCTCTTCTGCAAACCCAAAACTACTCTAAGATTTTTAAAACGTTCATTGCCCACCAGCAGGTGAAGATACAAGTGGAAACTGTACTTAGCATTTAAAAAAATGATTCAATATGCCAAGTGTAACTTGGGGGACATCCAATAAGCCCGGCTTTTTGGAAATCCAGGGCTTTGAGATGACCACAAGCTCACAACAGGGCCCTGGGCAACGGGGCTGTGGAGGGGACTGTGCCTGGGTCACCCCAGCAACCCCGGGGGTCCAGATCAGCAGCGTGGACAACTCAGCTACTCAGACATCCTGAGTGGGCTCAACTCCAGAGTCCAGAACTTCCTGGGCTCGAGCCCAGGCCCGGCCCACACTAGTTGTAGGAACCTAGTCCAGTCACTTAACCCCTCTAATCCCGTTTCCTCGCCTGCAAAGTGGGCTGACAGGTAACGACCTCACAGAGCTACCGGGCAGAGCCAGGGCCCCTGCCCATCACAGCCACCCCGGGGCGGATCTCCAGCCAGCAGAGGTCTGACGGGGGCAAGCCGAACCTGCACCTTGTTTTTCTGGAGTAAGCCTTGTTTCAAAAGGGTGCTCAGTATCTCAGGGGAGGCATCTGATGCGGGCGTGATAGGGTTCCCCTGAGGTTTACCTGGGAGAAAACGCTGGGCCAGGGTGCCATTGCTTCGGTGCAGAGACCAGCAGGTGAAGGCAGTTTTGGTCAGTAATTTACTGAAACCCTAACCGTGTCCCTAAACCTGGCAGTCTGGATCTTTTTTCCTTATCTTCAGCTTATAGATCGGGACATCTTTGGGTCAAATTTGCAAGGTGACCGAGAGGATAGAATGAGTTACTGGAATGGAAAGAACTTGAAGGGGGGCATGCATTGAATGAAAAGCAACCGTTGTTAATTAGCATGTGTTACTAGATAAATTATCTTGAATGTCTGCGTCCCATTTGCAGGTTCAGGGCGTGGGGAACAGGGCATGAAAATGCTGCTTGCAATGGTGACTTTTTTTTTTTTTTTTAAAACTGCAAAGCC
>PVIJ01022747.1:0-15488 GCA_004024925.1 Scalopus aquaticus
AAAAAAAATTCATCAAGGTTTTCAATAGCTTTTATTTTTTAATTCCAAGTAAAACCTGTCTATAAACAACAAATTTTGCCATCTTTAGTATCTACCTGTTCATTTGGGTTCTTTTTCATTGCTGAAATAGGTCTCTTAAAATTTTCAGTGAGCCACCATGAGCAGTGAATGCAGTCTTTGATGCCTGAAACTTTGTCTTACTTCAAAAGTACTGCACTGCTCCCTGACATTTGTGAAGGCCAAAGTCCACTGTCTTTTCCTTTACGAATTATGTGTGTTATGCCTTTGTCTTTGCTGCTGGGTGTCTGCACCTTAGTGTCTTACTGGGAAATTGTTTCAACTTGTGCTGCTTGGAGCTTGGTATAAACTGTCAATCTAAGCACTTATGTCTTTCTTCAATTCTGCAAAAATTTCAACAAATTGTCTTAGAATATTGCATATTCATCATTTTCTAAATTTCCGACTTCTTCGACTTTTAATAAATAAAGACTTGAGCTTTGCCTTTATTCCCCCATTTTATAAATTCTCTTTCATATTTTCTATTTCTTTTCCTCACTGATCTATATTCAGTGGTGTCATCATGTCTATATTCCAATTAATTAAATCCTTAATGCTTTATTCAGCTTTATACTCTCTAGTATTTAAAATATCTGGTGATTTTTTTTATTTAGAAAATCTATTTTTAATACAGGCTTATTTTTATTTAATGATTTCTTTCTCTTTGATCATTTCAAGTACATTTGATTAAAATTCTCAGACATTTAATTCTTAGAGCATAAGCCTCCTAATTTTGTATCAGCTAACTCTTACTCATACTAATTGGTTTCTTGGTATTTGTAAGTTTTTTTTTTTAATAATGATCTTATGTGTACAGCTTCCTCTTTTAATCCAAAGTGCCCTACACTCTAACCATTGTTCCTGTTAGGGTTCGCAGCTTCTCAAAGAGTCCGCAATAATTTCATGTTTCTCATGAGGAATTCCCTTACTACCTGTATCATGGGAAATGAGGCTCCAGATCATTTCGTGGCACCTGCTTGGAATTTCAGTTTTGTGTTGGTGGCACCTGGGCTAATGCGTATTGTTAGTTCTACTTCACAAAGAAGACAGTACTTCAGAATTTTGACTTTCCATCAGGACTCACGTAAAATAGATTTTGAATTTCACTTCAAATCCCATGATAACGATAAAACCTAGAACCTAGGTCTTTAACTGGTTCTGATATCCACATGAACCATTTGACTTTTAGCGTCCATCCTTCCAGAAACAATTACTTGGGTATTTTCCTTTCTTACCTTCAGTGCTTATTTTGTCTGTATTTTGTATTATTTTAAATGAAGCAACATGTTTTCCCTAAGCATAACTTTACTGCTCTTCAAATTGAACTAGCTATCCCTAAAATCTCCTCCTCAAACCAGAATGCTGTTATAGGCTAAATGTTTACGTTCCATGAAAATTTATGTGTTGAAATCCTAACATACATTTCTATGTAATAGGGAGGTGGGGACCTTGGGAGATGATCAGGACATGAGAATCAGACCTTGTAAGTGGAATAAATATCTTTATAAAAGAGACCCCAGGGTGCTCCCTTCCACCCAGTGAGGACACAGTGAGAAGACAGACATTGATGAAACAGAAAGAAAATCTTCACCAGGTACTGTATCTCTCTACACCACGATCTTGGACTTCACACCTCCAGGAATTGTGAGAAATAAGTCATCCGATCTATGCCAAAGAGCATTAACAGACTGACAAGTGTCAAATATTTTTTCAGAAGCTACAGAAACCAACTACAGCCCATCTAGTAATAGAAAGTACATGGGTTCATTATGCCTTTTCATCAGCTAGCTGGGTGATTCTGGAAAAGCTACATAAATTCTCTGAGTCTGTACATTTTCTTCATCTCTACTTAACTATGTACTCTCTTTTTTAAATACCTGTCTCTTTTACTGGCTTTTTATTTTTTAACCAAATAAGCTACTCAACAGTGGCTTTTTTCTGCTTACCCACACACCACCCCCCAACTCATTACTGCATCAATACTCTGAAATTCATCTTCTGAGTACATCATTATAATGAAGTTGTTCAATCAGTGACTTTTTTGGCAAATCAAGTAACTTAAATAAAATGGAGTTCTTTCTCTTAAAAATGTCAGTGTCAAGGAAATCATAATTTTGAGACTGAACTGCTCATTTGAAGCATGTTGATTTGATTTCATTGGTTTTCGCTGGCCTTTGTAAAGATAATTGAAAAAGTATTTGGGGCAGTAGTATCAGCAAAGTGCCTTTATTACTCCTTATTGGCCATCAGTGACTTAGCCATCAAGCATTACAACAGAAAGTCTGAATCAGAACAACAAACAAGCAAAGAATCAAAGAGTTCATCTAAACTGAGGAATTGTGTCCATGAAAAGTTTTTAGCATCTCCCTGTCAAAATAAGAGGAAGCATTTAGGATGATGTAGAGTCATTTCAAGAGATGGATGGAAACTCTAATAGGCTGGGTCCCTGGCTTACACCAAGTATGACATGGAAAGGTAAGATGTTAAAATTTAAGAAAATAATTCTATGAATTTCCCTATTTAATTTGTAGCTATAAACAAAAGAAAGGTACTTAGTTTTGCATTCAAATTCTTTATGTACTAAAGAATGACAAATATTTCCTTATGTATTCTTATTTAGAAGTCCCATAGCTAGGAACTTCACAACCTCTAAGTTAGCATATAATATATATTATACCATTGAGTGGAGTAATATATAACATTACAAAAAGACATAAAACACAATGGAAAACATAACAAAACTAATAGATCAAAAAATATAGGCATTCACTTGTGTTTCTTCCAAAGTATTGTTGGCACTGTACATTATTTTAGAATACAAATTATACCCAAATATTTTATATATTTTCATGTATATCGCTATTTCTTTATAACTCAGTGTCCTAAGATCATGAATTGTTTTCAAAGCCATTTGACTCTATCTCACTTTTATTTCTTCAAATCTTGGCATATTTCAGTCCTACTATGTGTGAAGCAAGTTATAATTTTGAACCTTTAAGCCTGTTCAACATGAAAAATTTCTATCAAGGAATAGCTTTGACTGGATAGCATCCAAAGAACTATTTATAAAACAAAAACAAAAAAAATAATAATTCTGTGTAGAAACAAGTTGCAAGAACACACTGCTAACAAAAATACAATCAAATACTGATTTTTATATTCTACAAAACTAAAAAGATTACTTTCAACAGTTTTTCCCATAACATGAAAAAAATCATTGTTTTTTTTTGTTGTTGTTGTTGTTGTTTGTTTGTTTTCATTATTTATAGTCACTCCTTAGAAACTTGAAAATAGTTTAGGATCCTTTATGAACTACAGAAATATACATAAATTTCTAGGTTCTTAAAAAGAAAGATTTAAGAAACACATTGTTAGAGAAATTAGATTTTGCATACAAATACAAATAGAAAAAGTTTTACACTTTCTAAAAAAAAAAAAACCCAACTACTAGATGAATCTAGTCTATACCTCTGTGTTTTACCAGCAATAAAATCTCATGTGATCTGCAGAGAGAGTAAGAGTCTATCTTGAAAAGAGAAAAATTCACATGACTCTACAGTATTTCTACAAATGGTTTCCTGTTTTCTATTAAATAGTCTGGAACCAAAAGTCTGATAAGGTAAAATTCTACATAAAACGAAGAACTATCAATAGCTTGCACTGGATACCAGGGCTTCTGTATAGCAGGAGTGCGGTACATATGGATGGGGATAATTTGCAAACAGTCACCCCATGTGACTAAAGGCCAGCCACACTGAGCACCCCAAGGATTTCTAACACCCTACAGAGGTTCAGTCTTATCTGTAGAACCCTCTACTTGCAGAGGTTTAAAATCGCAGTAAAAGTTTAAAATGTACACACAACTGTATGTTAAGAAAGACAGATGTTTTCAAATGTACACTTAAATTCACAGAGATATTTGAAAAGAACCTGTCCTATTAAGTTATGACAGTAACAAAAGATTTTGTCATTCAGCCAACATAAAAATGAACGTTAATATTGTGCTTACTCATTCCCTATTTATGCTTCTCTTAAAGACTCTTGATTTTGTGACAGACACTAAACAGTGTCATTAGAAAGTAGCTTTTCTGGAATTTCTTCTGGGTCTATCACAGTTTCAGACTTCACAGGTTAGAAGTATCTGCACTTGTCACTAATGCATGTAAGTAGGAAAATGATCTATGGAATCGCAAAGCAGAAAAAGCCAGGCATGATTACTTTGATTGCCACAAAGACAGAAATTCGTGTGTGTGCGCGTGTGCATGTGTGTGTGTGCGCTGAAATGGAGATGCACTGTGAAAAATTCAAGATGGTGTTGTTGTTTCAGATGAACATGCACTTAGAAACCTACCCAGCAACACAAAAGTTTCTCCCACGTGACTAAAGAGTATGTAATAACCTAGACTGGGCATTTTGAATGCATTCAGTGAACGCATGCTCACTACATAATTGCATTTACAAAACTGCTCCTGTAATTCACCAAAGTTATCAGGTTTCATCATACCCACTTTTGCTTACCATGACAACTCACAATGGAGCTGCCGGAACTCTGTGGTGTCATTAGGTGGCAAAAGAAAACTGCAGAGCTCAAATGAGGTCACTAACTGAAAATGAGTCTCAGTTTTGGATTAAAAGTTTTTCAAAGGGTTGCATTCTACCTAATTTGTATATGAATTTTATTTTTCATTAATTTAACTTGATATCAAATGACAATATTGGAAATTTTTCTCATAAATTCATAATAACATTGATTTTCACAATTGCTAATGTTATGCTCTCTTGTGTTAAGTTTAACTTCAAGAAATGTTTACAAGTGTTTATCCAAAATATTTAGAGCTGGTCAAAACTGTCAGTGAATTAACATCTATCTGCTGACAGGGATAGCCACAAACATAGTAATTACGTGATTTGTTTATGACAACCTGAGATGCTGGTTAGATAATCCTATTCTTGGTTATTTGGAAAAATGTCTCAGGTCTGATGTAAAGGAGTCCACAGACATATGTGGACTGACTGAGAAATACATGGTGCCTTGTAATCTTCACATCATCCTTTCCATACTCAAAAAGAAGGTTGACACCCCAGAAAAATCTAAGAGTCTCAGGAAAGAATAACTAGTTCCACATTTCCTCTTTTTTAACTTGACCATAGAACCTTCGGTGATTCCTCAAGAAATATAAAAATGTAATAGTACCACAAAGTATTAATGGACTTGTCTGCTTGCAAAGGACATTTTATTGATATAACAGAATTACTGTGGTGGTAGAGGTTTTATTAGCTATGTTGGTTCTTCCTGGTATCCAGCTAGTTGATTTGGGTCAGCTGTTTAACCTCTGACCTTATATCTGGTGTCTGAATAAAATGAGAGGAAGTGGTGAAACCATGGCTGCTTTGAATATTCCTTAAACTGTCTACCTCTACACTTTTTTTCCAGCAGAACAGTCCAGAACTCCCTTTCTTTACAAAAGTAAGGTTTTGTATATAGTTGGTTATTTAATATTGCTCAGGTTTCAAACATATCTCTGAAGATCTATATCCTTTTGTTATTAGAGAGATATTTCCGTCAACCCTTAAATAGCTGCTGAATAATTTTTTAAAGATTTATTTATTTATGCATACAAGCTGGGGTATACACCACAGGCATGGGGCAGCAAGAGGGTTCACCAAAGACAGAGTGGGGAGCAGAACAGGCAGATCAACAGAAACACACTGCTGAGGGGAGCAGTGGTTGAGGCAGGAAAGGTCTGCCGCACCATGTGGGAATCTCCCTGGCTGGGGGTTGAACTCGCATTGCTGCTGCCGACAGATCCACAGAGCAGTGCTTAACCGCTGCACCACCAGAGATGCCCCCACTGAATAAACTTTTTAATTCTAAAATTTACCTCCACAAAGACTAATTATGATAAAGTTATGTATCTATCTATTCCTATCATTTTGCTTTGAAGTATAAAAGCAATCTTGTATCTAAGAAGACATTTTTATGAAAAACAATAATGTATATTTTAAGATTGTGATGCTGGTCTTTAACCATAGAAGTGGGTTTAAATGATCAAAAAAGATCAGAATACCAAAATAACTCATCCAAAATAAGGTTAAAAGAGATATTAAAAATAAAATAATATCCTCAATAATTATATTCCTATAAATGTATTCCTTTGCAAATTCCTAAAAGGGGAAAGCTATTATGCAATGAATTCCAGAATTTTAAGAAATGTATTATTCATTCAGTTACTCAGTTCACTTCGAAAGAGAAAACAAGAACACTATTCCCCTTAAAGGAACAACAAAAGAAGTAAAAGCACAGAGAACTTTTGGTTCTCATTTACTAGTGAGAGATTAGTGTCATTTTGTAATAGAGGTCTTGAATTTATCTTCCTATATGCATAAAGTTCTCTGGCATCGATTCAAGTTATTATTTGTCTCCTTTCAATGCAATGTATACTAAATAGTATGTAAATAACCATGTCAAACAAAACCTATTTATTGTCACAGGAAAGTCATTTGGTAGACAGCTTGTCAGGCTGGAAAATTAACATCTTTTTCAGACACTTTTTCTTCCCAACAGGTTGATACATTTAAGACAAATTTACAACATAAACCTGGTGTTATTAAAGGCGTAACTATGCTTCTGCATCTGAAACTTAATAGAAAGTAGCAAAACAAATTTCAGATTTTTAATAGCTTTGACACAAATTAAGCTTGTGTTTTAATTTTAATCAAATTTTAATCATTTCACTAGAGGTTCATTACTCCACAATAGAAAAATTTAGCACTGATCAAACTTTCCAAAACCACAGGAAGAAATAAATATAGCTGGGAGAATTATTTTCACTAACCATTATTTTTAATTTATCTGGTTGCCCAATTCTCCTGCTCTATGATAGTGAGATAGCAAAAAGGGAAGATTTGGCTCAGATGAACTACTGCAAAACCCCTCCTAGATCGAAGCTTGTGAATGTCTTTCAAAGATTTGAAAAGAACTACCCGTTTAATATAGCTAAAGCCCTCTCTTTACAATAAAGTGTGGTTGCAACAAGCAACGATGCCAATAATAATTACATAAATAAATAAGGTATAATATAAAAGTATCCAAATTTTTTCTCATTGTAATAGTTTTAAGACTAGTACCTTAAAATAATCTAATTGTTAAAGCCCAAAATAAAACAAAATTATTGAATAATTGACTATATAGTACACATGATACAACAGTAAAATGCATCAAAGTTTTAAAGACAATATTTATTCTAAACTTTGTTTATTCTGATGATGATTTTAGTAGTAGTAGTAGCAGTAATATAAACAGCTATGTTTTTGAGATAATTCATCAATACCAATCTATATAATCCAAACTTACACCTACATACAAAAAAAATGTTATCAACTTTAGCAAAAAATAAAGCTAATTTCCTACCAGAGAGCAACTCTTTATTCATGCTCAAAGATATCATGTACCAGGGGCCTCCTGAGTTGTGGAACAGGTTAAGCACAGCACCGTGAAGCTATCCAGAGCCACTACAGCACAAGTTCGATACCCGGCCAGGGAGATTCCCACATGGCGCAGCAGACCTCTCCTGCTTCGCCTGCTGCTCCCCTCAACAGTGTACTTCAGTGGATCTGCTTGTTCTGATCCCCACTCTGTCTCTGGTGAATCCTCTCACCACTCTATACCTCTGGCCTACACCCCAGATTGCATGTATAAATAAATAAATCTTTTTTTTTTTAAAATATATCATGTACCAATGAATAACATAATCAATAGTTAAAAAAAATTAAGAACCCTGGCAAAGAATAGGGCAAGAGGAGGTTCCTGTTCTGCTCTCAGCAGGAGAACCTGAGAATCACCCAGATGAGCACTAACCCTAAAGAGTCCTGTGACTTAAGGTGAAACTAGAGCATCTCATGGTTGTTGGAGACGAGCACAGACTGCACCACAAGGTACACTGAGGATATTCAACTCCACACAACAAAAGGTGGGGGGACAAGATGACTGGAGGCTGGAGCCTCGGGTGGGAACCTGCTTCAGAGCTGTCTCCCCACACTGGGCCAGTGGCCATCTTACCCAACACATACACAGATTCTCAATGTAAACCCTTTCAATGTTTCAATGATATTCTTCAAAGAAACGGAACGAACATTGCTGAAAGTCATATCGAACCACACAAGACCATGAACAGCCAAAGCAATCTGTATTAATAAAGATAAGAGTGATTGTCTTACACTTCCAGATTTCAAACTATTAGTACAAAGCTGAGATAAACAAAATGAGTAGATGAAAGAATGGAACGAACATGAATACCGAATTAAAGCAATAAAATAGAAGGTGAAGAAGGTACTGGCTTCAATTTTTGGCAACAGAATCATTCAAGATATGGGCGGAGAAAAATAAATCTATGGTAGAGCAAGGACTAGTCAGGAAATAAGAAGGGAACCAAAAGAAACTGAAAGAATGAGAATCAAGCAAGGAAAGAACTTCAAGATGAATAGTAGCTTCACTGTGAATTACTCTGAGAAAATTAGTTTTCAGAAAAGAAGAAACCATTGGATATGATTCCTATACACTCAAAGATGACCATAGTAAAAATAGGTTAAGTGGGGACAAGGGTAGAATATAGATAAAATACCTTACTCAATATTGTCCTTTTTCTATCTTTAAGTCTTTTATCTGTATTCTTTTCTATGCCCCCTCCCATTATGTCATGATTAATTTTAGTTTCTACTATAGTCCATATGATTATACCTCATACACATTTCCTGAATATTTTGATATTGTACATTATATTAAAACTATAGACCCATGCAAAGACCACATGGAAAATCCACCTCTAAAAAGAATTTTCCTGTATATAAAGTCCATGGTGTTTATTTTCCAGGGAAAATAATTAATAACCTCCATACCCAGCACAGCACACTTACATGGGGAGAACAGGTGGTATCAGGCCTATACTCTGCCAATGAACACCAACCCCATTGGCAGAGACTAAGATATTTTAAATTCTTGTACCGCAGGTTTCATGCCCTCAGGGACATACAGGATGGGCTGGGCGAGAACTCAGCAGGAGGTGGCAGTGAAGGCTCTGTGAGCTATTTGGGTACAGAGAAGCTAACAGGGCAGTCAACCCAGTCACAGTTGTCTTACAGACAAAAACTGTCTGACTCACTGATGGACTTTAGCTCCTTGAAGAGGACAAAATATATTGCTTCTCATGGCCCTTCCAGTTATGATGCTTTAACAGTTCCCTGCCACCCCAGCAAACAATCCAGGAAACAATCAGCTATGTACAGTTTGCAGTGAGTCTCCCGAGAGACATCTTCAGACTTTTTACCACTGTCTAAACTGTATTTGCCGCTTTGAAGATTTTATGCCACTGGCATAATGAGAACATACCACACCAAGAAACTCTGGACCTGGACTAGATAAATAATTAATTCTGAACTCAGCCAGAGGCCACTACTGCTGGCTTCTGTTGACAAAAAGCAACTATTACTCTGACTCCAATGCTGACTGCACAGACTTAGAAAAAGCCCTGGAGTGCCATGATATTTGCAATATGTGTGAATGACGATCTCCTTTTAATATAGTTTCCTACCTTCTGTTCTCCCCAGTGTAACTGCCTCTAGTACCACAAACAACTGAATCTACCATGCTCTCACTCTCTCTTTATCCTCCTTACTACACGATAGAATGATTTAGCCTATTTTGGTATTCTTTACTCTTCTGGAAATCAGGAGATCTGTTTTAAAAATAATAAGTGCTCAATCTTGACAAATATTTAGAACTCCATTCTTTAAAATTAATTAAAATTGCAGATATCTGTACTTTACCTCAGAAATTTCATTGTATTAACAAAACAGATCAAGTAAGCAGGTCAATGCAAAAAGACTGTTCTAAGTATGCAAAAAGAATTGCTTCTTCAAAACTTCAAAACCAGGTACCTTGGTATCTTAGTCATTCATTTACAATTGTTTTCCTACTTCATGTTAAAATATGGACTGAATTCAAAAAAATAATACCCAAAAATCTCTTGGTTAAGATGAACTTTTTTTCCCTCATATATAATATATATATGTGTGTGTGCACACACACACACACACACTTTTTTCATATCTAGTGTATATATATGTATTTTGTGTTTGTGTGTCTTACTACCCAGCTTTTTCAAGTAAATTAAAGGCAGAAAAAGAAAAAAAACAGTATAACTGATTTAATTATCTAGATTTTTAAACAATGACTAAAGAGTGAAAGAAATGCATCTAATATCTTCCTAATTATGTCACTGGTGACAACTTCATTGACTAAGGCCATAGTAGTCCCTGGAAGCCCCTTAAGTCTTTTCCCTTTGACCAGAGATCTGTACAAAGGATTGTGAACACGAGGGCCACCTGATGAACAATCTTTGTTTCACCAATAACAAACCCAGTGAAAGTCTTGCCACCATCTCCAAACTCCACTCTGGAAGGAAGAATAAGGTCCTAAAAAACAGACTATGGAATTCATCAGTACCTGGGCCTCACTCTATTATTCCGTTACACTCAAGACAATCTATCTATAGACAATCTGTTCTACAACTTCAATGTAGTTACTTCTTGACTATGTTTTAGTTTTATAAACAAGGTGGGGGGAATCAAAAGGGCTGTTTTACTTGTTTTATTCAGGGTGGAAAAATCGAGGGATCTATTTTCTGAGACAAGGAAATACTAGGGGTCTTGTTATCTACAATGAAAAATGGGAAAGGCCCAGGAAGACAAAATTGAAAGAGCAATGCAAAAATCAACCTATCTAAGAAGTATCCAGGTGGTTAGGAGACTTGACAGGTCTGGATTCCAATCTCTGTCCTTCCCGTTTTAAGTTATACCCAGAAAAAGAATGGTATAAAACCCCAGATATCACTCCCTCACTCTCTTCTAGTCACTTGTTAAAGTAACCTCTACCCTGATTTCTAGGAGCACAGAATAGTCACTTTTGGCTTTTGATGACACTGCCTCTTAGTCTCTTTTTGCTGTATTTGAGATATGAGGATTGTAGTAGTACCTTCATCCTGGCATTATTAAGGGATTAAAATGAATAATATTGATGAAATAACATTTATAACATTAGAAGTTACTACATAGTCTGTGCTATGAAAGTGTTTGTTAAGTAAAAATAAATGTTTCAGAAAAATTAATCCATACCTTATTAGTAGTTTAGTATAAGTGGTATGATTCTAACCTATGAGTTGTAATTAAACATAGTTAAACTTATACATGATAAAGTAAATGAAGATCCAATCTAGTTAAACGAAAAATCAATTTCACAAATGTATCATTCACTTTTTCACAGTGACACTAGACAAATTCTATAATTCTTCCCAGATTGCCTTAATTGAAATAAAATTTAAATATAGATATATATTTCAACAGCAGTTAGAAATTGTGAAACCCAATACATTTTCCTATTGTGTAATAGTTATACATCATATCCTGTGTCATTTCAAAGACACTCCAGATATTGTTCAAATGTATTTGTTGTATCAAAAATGTGTATGTTGCCTTTATACAAGCATCACTAACTTGAAAAGGTCTACTTAATAAGATTGCAAATCTTTACTGAATTTAAAATATATATCCTATATATATTTATATATATTGATATATATATATATGTATATATATCCTATATATATTAAATAGAATGTATCTGGAAAAGATATACTTGCCATCACATTAAAATGATTTACTCCATACCAAAAAAGGCATGAGATCAACAACAGGAGCCCTATTTCATTTATCACCATTTCATAGAATTGATTTTCTGTCCTTAGAAATAAGGACATTTTGTAATGGAATCACGAGAAGACAGCACGACTTCATTCCAAACACTTTTTTAAAAGAAAAAGAAGCAGAAAATATATTGTCTCTAATTTGAAAGAAAAAATATATAGAAGATTTCATGTAAATCTTTTGTTTTCCTTTTTTTTTTTTAAAGATTTATTTATTTAGGCATACAAGAGCTGGGGTGCAGGCCAGGGTGTGGGGTGGTGAGAGGATTCACCAGAGACAGAGTGGGGAGCAAAACAGGCGGATTGACTGAAATACACTGCTGAGGGGAGCAGCGGGCGAGGCAGGAGAGGTCTGCTGCGCCATGTGGGAAGCTCCCTGGCCAGATGGAATTTGTGCTGCGGTGGCTGCCATTGTTTAATAGTACTGAGACCTAACCCCTTGCGCTACTATGGAGGCCCTGTTTTCCTTTTTTTATACATTACTAAACACCTATTATATAGTTGCTTTAATTTCCTGAAAAGCTTTATACTTATTCACTCAAAAATTATGTTCTAGGTAACCAGTAACATCACACAACCAAACACTTCTATCTAAAGATACAATATCCAAGATATGCCAAAATGAATGATAAATTCAAATTGAGAGATAATGTAATTAACAAAACTTAAAAACACTTCTTATGAAGTTTGGAAGTACCCTTTACAATGGGTGACTCTATGAAGTTTCATTTCCACAAATGGAGCTCCATTATCTTTTTAACGATATTGATCATGCCCAAAAAGCAAAATTATAGCCCAAATATGATAAACATCCTGTTGTTTTAAGATATTTGTTACTGTGTCGTTATGGGAAAATATTTGAATTTTTCTAATTTTTCTAGTAGGATACAATGTGCCTCAGAATTTTGCCTCTAAAACTCTTTCAGGTTATTAGAGGTTGTGCAGGTTCATGAGTGTGTAACCTCAACAGCTAAACAAGACTCTTGTACTTGTAATCTGCTGTGGTCATCTTGAAATTCTTGATAATTTTTTAACAAGGAGCTCCCATTGTCCTTTATTACTACGCCCTGCATAATATAATCTCTCCTGCTCAGAACTCTCCCAGTTCTCTCATTGACATACATGTTTAATGTTTAATGACTATTTAGTCCATTTATTTCCCCTAAAGCCAGTTGAAAATAATGTCAGTTCAGGTACACTGTGCCCCTGAACTGTGTGCTCATGTAGATAAGCTGCATACTTTGATCTCATCCCCCATGTGTCCTCTGGGATACTTCTGATTAATGATATTCTCTTTTCTTATACCTTTAAACCCACCCTCCTCAACAGTAATTCAATTTCAACCATAAAATGTATAACTATCCTCCCTGTTTAGGAAAAAAAAAGTAGTTTTTTTAATTAAACTTTTGCCCTCTCCTATTTAAAAGCCTATCAATTTACAGATAACAATCTAAGACATGATAGTCTTTCCTTCTTGAAGAAAGTAATATGAACTCACACTGGAACATTAAAAAATATACATTAAAAGATTTTTAAAAGATAAATGCCATCCATAATTCTACCACCAAGAGAAAATTTTAAAATATTATAAATATTTAGAGGTTTTTTCCCTAAACACTACATAGTTAAAATTATATCAATTTTACTTAAAGTATAATTCATGAGAGAATCAAAGGAAGTTTTCAAGATGAAGGGGAGCTATGATGTTAAATTTATTTTGATAGCAATATCAACACTTAACGTTTATTCTGCAGCATTTTCATATTTGTAAATATGGTCAACAGCAAGTGAATAAAACTGCTGTCTCCTCTTGAATATAAGGCCTGAAACCATAAACTCCACAGAACAAAACAAAGGCAATACATGCCATTACACTGGTCTTACATATATCTTTGGGGATTCTACTCCTACATCAAGGCAAAAAAAAAAGCAAAATTAAACAAACAGATCTTAATCAAACTGAAAAGCTTCTTCATAGCCAAAGAAAGAGTTATCAAAATGAAAAGGCAATCTATAGAATGGGAGAAGATATTTGCAAATCATACATCCAACAAGGGGTTAATTTCTAAACATACAAAGAACTCATATAAAAATTACAACAAAACAAACAACTGAATTAAAAAGTGGACAGATGATTGGAATAGACACTTCTCAAAGAAAACATAAAGATGGCCAATGGGCATATATAAAGATGTTCATCATCTCTTTTTAGAGAAGTACAATTCAAAATCACAGAGTAAAATCACCTCAGATGCATGAAAATAGCCATTATCAAAAGACAAGAAACAATGAGTGTTGATGACCGGTGGAGTACTGGTGACCCTGTACACTGGTGACAGGTGCACACCAGTCTAGTCACTATGGAAAACAGTACGCAGTTTCCTTAAAAGCTTAAGAATAGAAATCCCAGATGTCCCAGCTATTTCATGTTTGGGTATCTACCCAAATATATTTGAAAAAAAATATGTACCCTTATGTTCATTGCAGCATTATTTACAATAACTTGTATATGGAAATGACCTAAGTGCCCACTGATGAATGATAGTATATACACAATGGAATAGTATTCAGCTTAAAGGAAAGAGATGAAATCTTGCCAGTTGTGACAATGAATATACCTTTAGGGGATTACCCTAACTGAAATTAGTCAGGAGAAGACAAATCTCATATCATTTTACCTATATGTGGAATATAAAGAAACAAGGCAAAGTAACAAAATCAAACTCTTAGATACGGTGACAGATTAGCAGTTACCAGGGGATGGGGATGGTGGGTGAGTAAAACAGACAAAGGGGGTTAGTTGTATGGTGTTAGAAGAAAAATACACTTTTGTTGTGGATCATGATGAAGGATATACAGATGTTGATTAATCATGATATAGGCCTGAAACATACATGATAATATAAACCAATGTTTTGTCAATAAAAATTTATGGAAAATAAGAACAACTGCTGTTTTCTTAGCCCAAATTCAGACAATGGCACTAATCCATACTAGCAATCTTTGTATTCTTCACAACAAATTGCTCAGAAGAAAAAAAAAATGCTATTTTTTTACTCAAGAATGCCCTGATGAAGCAGGGATTTTTATTAATTTTTTTAAATTTCCATGCTTAGGAAAAAATTTCTAAATATGCTGTATGATGAAACGAGAATTACACATTAAGTGCTTCTGCTGCATAATAAAGATAGCCATCTGGAATAAAAGCACTAGTTCTCGTACGTATTCTGAGTTGTGAGCTGAACCAGCTACTGTTATCATGGAGTACCGGGACTGACAAGAAACTATATTTATTCAGACTTGAGTGTTTTGTGAAATTTTTTTCAGAAATAAACACAGTGGAGCTGTCATATCAAGAGAAACAATGGACATATTTGCTGTAAAATTCAACTTTTCAATTGAAGATTAGAATTTTGGAAAATACAGTTGCCACTTTAATACAGCCTCTGAGCAGACTTTTCTGATGACACTGGCAGTGATATTAACAAGTGTGATATTTTTTATAATGTGTAATTAAATGTTTTTTTGAATACGCAAATAGTCCAATAATCCAATGTATTCCTAAATCGGGAATGGATGAAAGAGCCAGTCAAGGTACAAGATAGAACAATGTATTTTAATGTGACCATATGGAAAAATGTGGGGCCTCCCTGATGGCCTAGGGATTAAGTCTCA
>PVIJ01022748.1:0-15509 GCA_004024925.1 Scalopus aquaticus
TTTTCTGTATCAGCCTGTTTATCCTTCTCAGTCCTGAGCTTCTTGAGAGCAAGAACTGTCTTTGCCACCCTTTAAATGATGGAGCTTCCTTCAGCCTAAGGTATATTAAAAGTTTTACACATATCATTAAGAAAATTCTGTGGTATGAAAGGAAAATGGAAAGAACTATAGTCAAACGATTGTGCTGATGTAAAAAGGCAGCTCAGTTCAGAAAGAAGCGTAAGGATACATTTCTCCATGGTTTCTATATAGTAGGATGGTTTTGTCCTTTAAAGTAGAATAGAAGAGCATGGAGGGTCCCTCATCAGTTCCCATGAGATGTGTTTAGTGCTTGATGGCAGGGGGAGGTGAAGGAAGAGCTTTTGAAAGACAGTCTGAAGAGATTTTTCTATTACTTTTGGAATGAACTTCAATTTTTTTTACTCTCCCTATGTGGACTTAAGTCATCTGCCTCCGGCCTATCTCTCTGGCTTCATCTCCAGTTTCTCTTCCTTTCATTTTCTGTGGCCTTCTGGCTATTTCTGGAACAGAGCAAGCTTATTTCTACCACAGGGATGTCTCCATTTTAACATTCAAATTATCACTTCTGCCAGGAGGGGTTCGATTATGATATGAGGTGTCCTCCCCTACCTCCAAATACTGCCATGCTCTGTCAGTGCTAACTGACCTCTAAATTTATAAATGACTTATTTGTGTCTCTCTCCTCTCAGCACTGGAATTTTAAGCTCCCAGAGGGCAGGAAATTGATCTTTTCCCTTTTAAATCCCCCAAATCTGGCACATAGTAAGTGCTTAATAAATATTTGTGAATAAATGAGTAAATTGGTCCTGCCATTTTGCTATATGACTTTATCAGTGGGAATGGGTAAAAATTTAATAGTTAATAATAGCTGGCAGACATGAAATAACTAGATTCTGGCCACTGTTTTAAGTGCTGTCTGTCTATTAATACATTTAAACTTCAGAAAAACCTTTTCCCAATTTGGCACATGACAAACTAAGATAAGGCCTGAGGGTTCACAGGTTTAGATAGGGTATAATCTGATGTAAGGACAACATAATGATAAGACACGTAAAAGGGGGCCTCCCTGGTGGCGCAGCGGTTGAGCGCTGCGCTGTGGAACTGCCGGCAGCGGCGACGCGAGTTCGACGCCCGGCCGGGGAGAATCCCACATGGCGTGGCAGACCTCTCCTGCCTCGCCCGCTGCTCCCCTCAGCAGTGTATTTCTGACCTGCCTGTTCTGCTCCCCATTCTGTCTCTGGTGAACCCTCTCGCCGCCCCACACCTCTGGCCTGTACCCCAGCTTGTATGTGTAAATAAATAAATCTTTAAAAAAAATTTAAAAAATAAAAAATAAATAAATAAACCTTAAAAAAAAAAGACACGTAAAAGGATGGCATCTGGATTTCTAATTTATCGTCTGGCATATGGTACAGTTCCTAAAATCCATTGCCTCCTCATACATTGTACTTCCTGTTTTGCAGGAAGGAAATTCAAACTTGACTTTTAGGATGTACTTTCCACCTTGCAACCGCCACACAGCTTATCTGAGGAGCCACCTGCCGCACTGGATGTCCCACAGAGCCCTCTATTCAACACATGAAAACCCCAAGCACATTCAGTTTCTCTGTAGTTCACATATAAATGAAACAATCCAATACTTAAACCTTTTCCCTTCTTATTTCTCTGAGCATAATCCCTTCCAGCTTGATCCATGTTGTAGCAAATGGCATGAGTTTATCTTTTTTGATTACTGAGTAGTATTCCCCTGTAAGATGAAACTTTCAAGTTGACCAGAGATCTGAGGCACACAGCAGGAGAGGGGGAGGGAGGGAGGAGGTCAAAGCAGGGTGGGAAGAGCACAAGGGACTGTGGGAAATGGATTCCAGGTGCTGTGGTTTTGGGAGAACTACAGGGACTATACCTGAGGGGAGATGTCAAACACTCACATAAATGAATACTGATGTAAGAAAATAAATAAATAAATTTAATTAGAATAATAAAAAGCCCCAAGCACATTTCCCTTGAAGGCGTGTGTTCACTTGACTGTCTCTGCTTGAACACAGAGCCCTGCTCTCATCAATGCCTCTCGTAGCACCCAACCCAGAGCAGATTCTCAGCAAATGTTCACTCAATTAATTGCTGCCATTGCTGACAAACTGGGAAATTTTTAAGCTTTGCATGTGTCACCAAACTTAAGAATCCGAGTCTTTACTAGATAAGTAAATTTTAAAGCATAATCAATCTTGAGATGACTGGAGTTTGATAAAAAGACATAACACACTTTTATGCTTTTTATGAAGCAGTAACCAGGTCAATTAAGTCATATTTTAATCATGTCAGGACATTTATCCCGTAAAAATATATATTGTATGTACATGAACTTGACTTTTCCTTAGCCAAGTTATTACAAGCCTAAAAGATGGGGATTTACATTCCCTTAATATATAAATAGTAACTCATTTGGCTACTCATTCAGGTCACTCCCATAATATACAGTTAGTTCATTCTAGATAAGAAACCTCTAGCAGTTCAGCATTGAGGTTTGCTTAAATGGATAATCTAAAACACTCAATGTTTTACCAAGGCTTATCTGAATAATCCAAATCTCTGGAGTCTACTATATTGGGCTAGAAATCTTAGAAGGAGAGGTGTTCTCATAATATTTTTCAACACAATTTGTCTCTGGCTTTAGCCAAAAATAATGTAAAAGAGATCTGTCGACACTTTAAGGTCTGACCTTAGATTTAAAAAAAAAATTCAAAGTCTTTGATATGAAAAAAAGTTCCACTCTGGCTTGCAGTTCAAACAACAGCAACACAACCCACAACACAAGTGGTAAGTACATTTGGACGCCCATCCTTTATTTTAATAGATTATGGTGTGGTTCCCTTTCAGATTTGAAGGGAGTCCATTCAGTCTTTCCCTGCCTCTGGCAAATTCATCTCAACTAGAAGGACTAGGAGATGATGAAAAGATAAGAGTTCCAAGGAGGGCAGCCTATAATAAGAAACACAATAACAGGAAATAGGTGGTGGTCACACAAGCATTAAAATGTGCCTGAAGTGTGAACTTGGAAAAAAAAAAAGTGGAAACAAAGCAATTGCTGAGCCTGCGAGCAGAGCAGTTCTGCCCAACAGAGAGACGCTGCTTGCATATTTGGAATATGTGGATTTTTCACTGTCAGGCAACTTTAATTGAACCCATGTTCTAGGAGGGACTAAAAAAACCCAAGGTACCACCTGGGCTTGAACTTAGCTAGTTTGCACACCTACGGATAATTCAACATTTCCAAAGCATTCGAAATGTTTTCACGACTCTTGGAGCTATTTTGCTTTTAATATTCTGCAAAGCAAGAGCAAAATTTCATTATCTTAATTTGATATAGAAAACATTTTTTGAAGTGGACTGGAAGTCCAAGGAGCCTGTGGGACCCAGCGCGAGCCGCATTTGTTAGGTGCAGAATTTCATGCAAACTGGAGCACACGAGACCATGGCACAGAGAACGGGCAGGAGAGGAGGAAAAACAGAACCTCCCAGACTCATTGTCTTAAAAGAAGCATGTTGCAAGGTTAGACTATTACAGCACAGACCCCAGAGTGTAAAAAGCAAAACAAAACATATGGAGAAAATCTTTTCCCTTTCCCTTTTAAAAATCAAATTGATATCACCTGCCATAATCATCCACCTTCTTCACTGGGCTATTTCTATTTTTGGACAAGTCCCCTAAATTAAAGCTGATCCTCAAAGAATTTCTGTCACCACAGAAAATAATCCAAAGTCTCCAAAAGCGATTTTAACATCAAAGCTCAAGGTCACCTGAGTGAAGCTGACTGTCCCAAGGCAGAGCTGGAGAGTGAAAGAACTCGCATCTTGGGGCTCGGGGGTATTTTTTTCCCTTTTTCCTTGACCCCCCCCACCCCCCCATATTCCCATCATCATTGCAGGTGGCGTCTCCCCTATTTCTAAATAAAGCATCCCTTTTCCATAGCACCTAAAACTATTTCAAACGAAACCAAGTACAGTTACAGAACATGCATCTGTGCAGCCAGCCCACTGCCCCATTTCTGAAATGTGGCGCTCATTACCGATGGCGGAATGGGTGGGGAATTTGAAACCCATTTAGAAATGTTAGGAATTATCTCAGGAGGAGTGAGAACCTTATTTGGAATGAAGCTGTTTGGGAAAAAAAAAAATGAAAAGAAAGACTCAAAAGCTGGGCTGCTATTTGTGCATCTTAATGAGCTCCAGTCAGCGCAGTTGGGTGGAGATGGCTGGTTCTCTCCCCACTGAGGGGAACAAGGGAAAGTTAATAGAGAACAGCGAAGCTCTGTAACGCCAGCTGCCTGCCTTTCTTTACCAGGAGCTGCAGAGAAGGTTAAAACACCTATTTATGGTTGAAAGATGACTTCCCGTCCACACTGCACTGCACTTACAGTTATGAATCCCCAAGATGAGTCAGTCGCAATGCTCTTTTTTTTTGTTCCTTTGAATGCTAGGAAAGTTTGGAAACAAGAAAGAAAGAGAGCGAGAAATATTACCTTGAAGACAGGAGCTTCTGAGGGCTGGAGTGCCATGGACCTCCTAACAAAATTTGAACAATGGTAAGAACCAGGCTGGGGGGCTGCCAGAGTAACCTGGGACCATCATGCCAAACCCATGGAAACTGTATTTTCTGTGGTGAATTTAATCTGGGCCACACATAGGAACAGGTTAATTCAGATGACACTGGTAGCCTGTCCAAGCTCCACGCGGGTGTGAAGCATCCGCTGTTTCTAGTAACATTTAGGGGATTCCCAGATGAAGAAATGTGTCATTACAATCCTGCCGTGTAGACAGACATTTGGGGTGACAGGACCCACTCTGTGCAGTCTTTGCATTTGCTAGAGCGGAAGCACCTCTGGGAAGGCTTCCTGGCGCGCGGCTGTAAAGGGTGTGGTCACAGCTCACTGCTATGGCTCCCTTCTCTGCCTTTCTTGATTCACGGGGCTCCTCTTGGGAAACAAAATCAAGCAGGGACACTGCATCACCAGGATATGCGAGAGAAGCAAAGAAAATAGGGGGAAGACAAGATGCTAAGCCACGAAGTAGTGGACACTGGAAAAGCCGTTCTCCTCCATTCTCCATTACTAGTTCATCACTTGGCATTCAACTCTTAATTTCTATTTTTGTATATACTTTTTCATTGAGTTAACACTGGTTTACAACAGTATATATGACTTCGGGGAATGGGGTGACACCTCCTCAGATGCACCTCATCCCACCACACCCAAACACCCACAGAACCTTGCAGGGACCATTGGGTTGACTGTCCCCGGTTCCCACCCCTGAATGCTTAATTTCTTTCCACAGAAGTTTTCCCGCCTCTGCTAGTTCTCCCTAACCTTTCTGGATAGATGTAATTGTATGATGAACAGGCTTGACCTGGAACACTTATGAAGAGATTCTTGTCATAGCTGCTCAAAAATATATGAGTTTATTTTTGACTAACTGAATCATACTGAAAAAACACTTAAGTAACAGAGGAGAGTAGGAGATTGTCTTCAAGCTCACTGTAGCTGCTGCCTGCAGTCGAGTGGGGTTGTTGAGGAAGAGAAACATTCTAGAGGTCTAAGTCTCTACACCACTCTCCCTTACTAGAGCCATGTGTGGGCAAGGGAAATAGAAATAATAAGTTGCCAAGTCCTCTATCTTTGACATCTGGAAAGGATGGGACCCGTAGTCAATAGCCCATTGGTTAGCAGAGGTTACTGGTGAGCAGAGATGCAAGGTATCAGTGGAACAGAGAGTTAAATTTTTCTTTTGAAATCAGTAGAATTAAGTTGGGGTAAAGGAATGTGGAGATACAAGAAAGGAGACTTAGCACCTCCTTCTCTTTGTGCTGAATGTTGGAGGTGATACTTTGATGGAAAAAAAAATGTGCTTGGCATCTAAGGAGCTTTCCTAGAACAGAAACTGCAGCTGGCAGGTTCCAGATCTCTATGGAACCATCCGCAGATGGTTCCATTACTCCAGTGAGAGCAGGAACTGAGTCACAGCTGAATCCACCCTGTGCTCTGTGGGGTCCACCGGACCTTCACATCCGGGTCTGTATACTGGGCCTGACCTCTGTGACAACCAGTCCTTCAGGGTCCTCCTTTCTGCTGGTTTATCTGATGAACCAGTTAGGGCTAAGATACTGGGATGAATATGGCTCCCAGATAACTTCTTTTCATTTTAATAGAAGCGTGAAATACCTTATCTCAGAGGAATGACCATAATGTGTTGGACAATAGAAGTGAGGTAGTTAATGATAAAGGTTCCTTACACGTCTCGCATCACATTACACAGACCAACACCTGTTTCAAGTATAAAGTGTTTCCTCTTACTCATTCACCAAAATTCCGCACTGACTTCTCCTCATGCCAAGCCTCATGCCAAGCCTATTGGCAAGGCCCCAAAAATTGCCTTCAATCCCTCAGCCACCTTCCAGCTGCTAGAAATAATGTTTCTCTTCTCCTACAACATAAAGGAGATTCTGTTCAGGAATCACTGTCAGTGAATATTCAAACTTTATGCAAATCAGTCAAATTTATTCCGTACTTTGCTCACTTCGTCAAAAAACATGACAGCCACCACAAGAATTTTCCATAATTCTGGCTACAAAGCTCTCCAGAAATAGAGTGTCTATTGAGTTGGCTTTCAGAATGTAATATTAGAAAGATCAAGTCTTTTTAAAACCCACAACGAGAATAAAGTTGCAGAGTTTGGTATTGTCGGGGCAGAATTCCAGACTCCCCACCATCTTCAGCCCTGTAGTAACAGTTGTTCTTCTTTCCAACTTGGCTCGCGACTACCAAGACCTTTGCTGCACACATGATGTTTATCGTTTTCCTCCCCCACTGTTATTCATGATTGAAATGGATCTAGAAGGCAGGTGCGGGAAATGAAATATTATTGAACTATAAGGTGATGATAACCATTAGATTTCAAGCTAAATTTTCTAGCCAAGACTTAAATCATTTAACTTCACACAATTTCAGAGACTCTCTTGTTTTTTCTTAAGAGAAAAGGAAAAACACCTGGTATATTATTTGTTGGATTCAAAGGAAAGACCCAAAAGAAATTATCTTTGGCTGTGAGGATAAGTTGTTCTCCATTTTAACTGTCAAATGTAACTCTTCCTTGTAAGTCTTCAATAACAGGCATGTTTTCTCTCCCTCCTTTTCTGATATCTCTCTTGTTTTTTTTTTTTTTTTTTTAGTGGCTAGATGAGAAATAAGAATAACTTTCAGTTCTAGCTTAACACGTTCTGACACCATAGGGAATATGCGATATCTCCTTGACACAGCTCTACTACTTATTAAATAAAATTGGAAAAAATGATAAAGTTCCTTGAATGATTATACAAAATAAAGGTGCATCTTGAGACATCGGTGCCCTCTCCAGTGAGGTAAAAATGAACCCCAACACTGAGACAAAAATTTGAAATCAAGAAAGTCAAGAAAGGCACAGGTCTCATTAAAGCAAAAATGTCATTCATCTTCCTACTTCTTTCTAAAGTGGGACTCCATGGAGAAAGCAAATAAAGGTCCAGTTTTATCGGCTGGTCCTGTATAATCATCATGCATGCATTTGCGATAACAATTAATCAATGTGCACCCTCTCTTTCTGGAACCAGAGATGACCAAAAAAAAAAAAAAAAAACCAAAAAAACAAGGGAGATCTCTACAGCTTCCACACTGTGCTCTATTAAGACAAGGATTTGGAGGAGAATGTTCTGGAATCCTGCCAGGCTTACAGGGCAGTCTAAGAAGATAGGGTCTCCTCCCTACATCATCTCTACTTTGATCTATTCACTAGACTATTAAAAGGTGCCCAACACATAACTGCTACTCAGTCAATACCTGTTGAATGGCAGGATAAAAATATAGTTATTGAAATAGAGATTTCACTTAAGATTATATTTTTAAAAAAGATTTATTTATTTATGCATACAAGAGCTGGGGTGTTATTTATGCATACAAGAGCTGGGGTGGGAGGTGAGAGGATTCACCAGGGACAGAGTGGGGAACAGAACAGGTGAATTGACTAAAATGCACTGCTGAGGGGAGCAGTGGGCGAGACAAGAGAGGTCTGCTGCACCATGTGGGAAGCTCCCTGGCTGGGTATTGAACTCGTGTTGCAGTGGCTCTGGATAGCTTCATAGTGCTGTGACTTAACCCGTTGCGCCACCAGGGAGGCCCTAAGATTACATGTTTAAAGGATCATCACTTAAAAAGCAAACAACCAGAAAAATTTTTTTAAAGAGGAGGAAAAAAAAGTTTGAAACATTCTGATGGAGTTCAACACCCAAAGGGGTGAAGGATCTTGTCCAAAGCACACAAGTTACTGCCTAAACTTAGTCCGATCTCCTGATCTTCAGTTTTTACAATATACCAGACTGTCCAGCTTATCTTGATGGTCTCACCGCTCATGTAATTATGACTCCAGGTCACTTTATTCTGCTAAAAAAACCTCCACATTTGCCTCGATCTCTATCTCCAAACCTTGACTCATTCACATTGCAATGGAATTCCATTAGCGATGGGCTCACTGACAAAGGGGGCATCCAAAAGCAGGTTTACAGACAATGGTTGAGGACTGTATCCCATAAATCCTTCAGTTTAAATGAAACAGGAGATTTTGAAAATACCAAAATCACAGTTTAGCTGCCTTTCCTTTGTTTCAGTTTCTTCTATCTTTTGGTTCTCTTTGTTGTGGAAGGAGAAGAGTAAATCCTTAAAAGAGTTTGTTAGGAAAATTTCCATTGTGACTCACACAGGAAATGCCAGGGAGACCTTGAAGAGGCTGATTCCTGTGAGATTTCTAGCCCAACTTGCACACTCCACAGACTGGATGTGTTGAATAGCATTTAGAAGAAAATAATACTAAATTATAGGTTTTTACCAAAATAAGTCCTTTTCAAACTAAACTACTAATGTTTGGGTTTCATTTACAAACCATTTATTGATAATCCAGTATCTTTCACTTTTTCTAGCTTTTTTCTTTAAACATATCCTTGTCTTGAACTAGGAATAGTTCTTATTAAATGAACTGAAAATGATTCCCATTATATCAATGTAATATTCATTATTAATTTGCCTAATTGTTAATAATATAATTAGCAACCCATATTGAACATGTTTGTCCTTGATTAAATTTCCAGCTATCACAATACCAATATAATTATTAACAAATAATATTAATGCCTCTTGGAGAATATGTATTCAAAATAAAAAGTTGTCAGGACTTCTCAAAATTAAAAACATGTCTTTTTTAAGATGCTAAAACCTTTCAGTGCACCCATATTTCCTCAAAATCAAACATAACAAAAAGAGATTCACGCAAGAAATACTAGTTTTAAATTGTTTCCTAAACATCTAAATGTTCTTAATAAGACAAATGAACCCCATCTGCAGTTTAAGCTACATGAAAACAAAATGACTTTAAAATAATAGTAAATATAAATAGGAACCTAGAGGAAGTGAGTTTTGAGTATTTTAGGACGTGGAAAAACGTGTTATTATCCAGGTACCTGCTAGCGTTCTCACCAAATCACTCTTCTTCACGAATTGTGGGTCTTGGCTAGACAACTTTTGAGAAAAGGAAACTCTGCTTTACATCTGGATCCAATTTTCCAGTATAATGTGTTAGTACAAAGTATACCGATGCTGACCTCACCCAGTGCCAAGATGTTCAAATTATGCTATTAAGGTTTCAGCAGAAACATTTGAAATTGCTTAGCAGAGGATTCACTTGTTTCTCTCTCTATTTTCTCAGCATAAACTAGTGCTGCTTTTGCAAGCTGTTCTTTGAGTCTTTATTAAATATCAATGAGGGTGCAACAATAGGAGACAGAACTTCAAACATAATCACTGCTGTTCGCTACAATAAGAACAACCCAGGAGCTAGAGTGCAGTTTCTATGCCAAGTCCTCAAGTAATCTTGCTGCAGAAGAGACGATGAAAATAGGACATTTACCTCACTGAGAATCAATACACCTCACCTCTGGATTCTCCCACCACACACTAACACTCACACGTTGCTTGATTTTCACAGGATTATGTGAATTGGAGGAATTCTAAATCCATCTGCAATAAGAACTTTCTGATATTGATTAACTCAGCATTCATCAAACAGGCCTCCTGCTAAGTGGTGGGGATAGAATAGTGGAGAAGGCAGAGCCTACCCTTGCACAGCTGTACTCAGGGGAAGGAGGCATGAACTGGAGAGTAAATGGGTAATTGCAAAAAAGAAACAAGATTTCCCAGTTTGAGTTCTAAGAAAGGGGATGGGTTACTGGGAGCAGGGAGTGGAGCATTCCATGGAAAAGTGACAGAACAAGAGGTTTAAGGTGAACTGAAGTGGCTTGATGACTATGGGTTGTGTGTGTGTGTGTGTGTGTGTACAGGAAAAGAGAAAGCAGGAGGAAGGTGATTAAACTCGGCCGTGAAAATAGAGGAGCCGTGTCAATGAAAATCTTGGATGGACTTTGTCTTTAAGACAACGAGGTCATTGAAAGGACGTAAGTAGAAAAGAAGGATAACCACATCTATGTTTAGAAAAATGATTCCAGCGGCAGTATGAGGTCAGATTTGTTTGGCTGTTCAAAAACAGGTGGGAAGGAGATAATGGTTATCTAAAGTAAGTAGTGACAGCAGGAGAGACTAAGAATCAGTCAATTTAAGATAGAATAAAGACGCATGTAATTGACAGAATTTTAGATTTTCAGGACAGAGGTTTAACAAAGAAGGAAAGTTCAAGAATAATACTTCATAATGTGTCCTGGTATGCTATGCAGCAGGGGTGCCATTTAGTATGATAGCTAATAAAAGAAGACAGCAAATTTGAATGACGGGAAATTTTCAATTGATCACAAATGCAAAAGTAGAAAATAAGACTTACTGGAAGGGCAGTTGACACCTCTAGAAAAAACATGGATGGGATTTAGTGAAACAGCCAAAGTCTTTATTATTGATGGAGCAAAATATATTAATGATTACTTATAATCATAATTATTTAGATCCAATTTTATAAGAACAAAGGCTTTTTCATAATAAATGTTGTTTTCCTTAACCTCAACTTTTGTTTATTTCTAGTAGTCTCCATACTAAATGCTGGTTACGTTAATCATCAGACCAGCAATTCCTCAAATCTCTAACATAAATAACTACTCATATATGAAGGAAAATATCATGTGTTTTGTCATATAAAGTAGTTTTAAATGATTGAATTTATGCAAATATGAATAATCTAAACAAAATTTCTTGTCTTATGTCTTAATACTGTATATAATATTCTTGACTCAGTAGTTAACAATGGACTACTGGCAACACAGACATAGCTCAACTGAATGAAGATTCTGGAAGAAACGAAGCCCTCTGAAATTCACTCTTAACTAGCATCAATATATAGCCATAGTGCTAGTTTCTGGGGGAAAGCAAAATGTAAGAAGTGATCTCTAAATTGTGAAAATTTACCATCATTTGTTGGATCCAGATATATATGATAAACAATGCCAGTTAGAAGCTTTTGAGTTATACAGTGATTTGTAACATGCATGTAATAGAATTAAAGAAGATGTAGCTACTTTTTATAGGAGAGCTTGTCCACCTGCCACTCACCCTCACTAAGAAAAATTTAAAATATATGTGAAGAATATATTTGACTTAAATCGTATACATATACCAAATGCTTGGCACTTAACAAAGCGATGCCAAAAGGATAAAGAAGAGCAGAGGTACGATTCTTATACCCTCTAAAAATTCAGTTCAGCTAAAAATAACAAGTATCCAAGCAGTTTGTGATCTTGTGTGAAAGTAGTCGAGAGGAAGATTTGCTAGAGCTGAGCTGCAACATAAAGGAAGAAAGTTATAAGAAATAATATGGTGTGAATATTTCTATAGTCCAAGTGCTAAAATAATAATTCTAAATAGATTGTGAATATTTAAGCATGTATAAGCCTTATAGTAACCACTGCAAACTAAAAAGATAATAATACTCAGTAAATTAAAATGAAGTGCTAAAATTATTTAGACAAGTTTGTATTCTATACTATTGTCTTCTTAATTATTTGGTGAAACTCTTTGTATTCCCTAGTGTCTGGTCAAATTTCAGTCTTAAATTTTACTTAAGTACGTTTACGGTAACCTAGGCATATAGCAAAGATGTTAGCAAAGCTTGAAGGACCATTCTTTAGAACTAAAGTTCCTAATGTCAGATACCAACAACGGGATCTAGGTTTCCATCAATTTCCAAGCATTCCTATAGAAAATAAAACGTGACTGATATGTTTGGTTGATTTGTCTTCTTCTGGTCCTTTTCTAAAACTACATATTTTTGAGAATCTTAAATACTAAGCCCAGTTAAAGTTTCACATCCCTAGTGAATCTTTCCTCAATATGATGGTTGCTTGTTGGTGGCAGTCATCCTCATTTTGATAGTAATTATTGTGCTTATGTTTCTATTTTCTTGATTTTAATCTTTGTTTGATTTTTTAGTCTAATTTTTATTACTGGAATCTAAGATCCTTAAGAACAGACTGAAATCTGTCTTGTTTCCCCTATAGTCCTAAAACCTAGCACAGAGTGTAACACTTAGTAAGATATATACTTACTTAAAAATTAACGTCATTGAATTTTGACATTAATATATGAACTTGACATTCTTTTACATGGAATCATGATTGTTCCAAATCACTGCGCTTTTTAACTTCTTATAAATTAATTGATGTTTTCACTAATAAAGCAGCTTCATTGTCAACAAGACCACCAAAAGATAGCTCTTAAGAATTTTTCCTTCAAACTTTTTGAATTCCATGATCTTCAGTGGCAGTGAACTATCTGTCTCTACAAAACTTGACACAGCATCTGATACAGAATAGGTATGCAATAAATATCTGTGAAAAGGGGAAAAAATGAAGGAGAGGAAGATTTTTTTGTAGTGCTTTAGTCAATGGGGGCATGTTATTAGAAGAAAACGTATTCCTTATTTCAGGGGGTTATTGATGATCAAAAAGTCATTAAAAATAACATTTAATAATAACCAATGAATTTTTGTTTGTGGTGGGTTTTCAAACACCAATATTTATTTGGAGGAGGGAAAATACACATGCTCAGGGATTAAGGAAAGAATGCTAGTGTCTCACAATCAAATAAAAGGATCCATTGTGGAAGTGATGTTCTGCTCTCTTTACTTTTAATCTGGGACATGTGACACTTCTCAGTATCTACATGTCCGTCACACTATTTCCAGGACCGTTTTAACTGTTTTACAATGTTTATCCTTTCTCACCTTTGTCACATTTACCCTTTATCACCTTTTCCCACTAAGCTATTTAAAATCAGTTTCAAAGCTAACAGTTCATCTGACTCCTACATAAAGCCTACAATGCCTCCTGTATCTCGAAAGTGAGAACTCAAGCGAGAATACCAGTCTTAAGTATTGTCAGACCTCGGAACTTGCTGCCCCCTCATCTGCCCCTTATGTCAAGTCAGGCTGAATATATTGAACTGAGTATGCGGGGTGAGAAGGAATTCTAGGGAAGCAGAAATTTCTTTAACCCAAACGCTTGGAACAACAAAATACTGTCACCATCATGAAACAATTAATATAAAACCATGTTTATGGCATGATAAATAGGAAGCCCAGTCTATGATGTTTTAAATTAGCATTTCAAAGAAATTTACAAAATCAACAATAACAGCCAGTTAACCAAGCATAGCATTTTTAAATTGAAAGTTGCATAGATGCTTCATGTTTTAATAAAATCATGTAAGCAAAGCGCTCTGTAAATTGTAAGTACAAGCATATTTTATAATTATAATTTTTAATATTCATTTTTGAGTTTTAAAGATAAATTGAAATGTGTACATCTTAACATATCTGAAGCCAAAATTTAGTTTGTATATGTTCAATTTCATGGTATTTTACAAGCTATTAATTGAAGACATAGACTGACTATAATGAACAACAACACATTACATTTTTCCCCCGTTGGAAGAAACACAGTCTATCAATGAACTAACATATTCATGATTATTTTTACCTAAAAATATAGTTAGTGACAACTGTAACCATATCAGCCTAGTTTTTGATAGCTGAACTTGAAACAATTAAAATTAATTCAGCTACCATGAGTTAGGCGAGTATAAGTCTGTGCTGGTAGAGTAACTGCATGTCTGTGGTGAAGAAGATGTTCTCTCCCTAAATAATGATTAGGGCTCAATGTAACGGATAGGGGGACGTCACAACAAGAGGTGTACAAAATATTAGGACATCATTTTTATTAATTGCAAACAAAAACCCAGAAATTACACTATATTTGAAAAACCACATCCATTGGAAACAAATGTCTAAAACTCCTTGCCTCCACTTCTTTTTCTCTAGGGGTATATTCACAGGAGAGGTTATAACAGAACAAATCATTCACCATAGCTGTTTCCAAGTAGAAATGAACATCAGAAATATTTACTGCATCCATTTTCCATTGACTGGCCCTTCCAGATTGTTGCTACTTTAAATACAAAAGTAATCTTCATTGGGTCATGCAGTTTTTTTAATGTGTTCTTAAAATCACTTGTCAAATCCCTTCAAGCTTGTATATGCAGTATCTAAACAACGAAAACAAATGATTTAATTTTGGATTAATGTATCCGAATGGATTAGTGAATGTATCAATTTTGGATTAATATATATGTTCCCTCAAAATGACAATCTAATGTTCTATCAACACCTGTTGTTCTATTAACATCAGGTTATGTGTGATGTGGAAATGCTTTAATTTAAATAATCGTAGCAAATTAACTTGTATTTCAAATAAAAAGAAATTGCATTTTTGAACTGTACACATAAATTTTATTAAAAAGGTTTTCTTGTTGCTCCATTTTCTTATCAAGTCTGTATTTTTAGCAGGGGGAAATCACATAAATGTTCCTATACATTGGCCTTTTCAATTTACATGAACAGTATTCAAAACTCAGAAGAATCACAGGAAATACTAATAGGGTTAGCATTTGGTGTCTAGGAAACCAGACACATTTGGTAATCATTCCTATGGGCCTTAATGTCTGAGCAAGCGTTAGAAGGTGTTTACTTTTCAGTTAAGTGATTAAGAATCTATTATTAAGGCATTTTTAGAAATGGAAAATTAAGAATCATTTTCTTTACGAGTGGTTACATAAGCAAATAGTTGATTGCCACTGATTAAAGAATCCATACTGAAAAGTATTTTTCCATTTTTCTGAAATGTGGTGTTTATTGCAAAAAGATACTGCGGGCAACAAGAGCAGAACATGCTGCTGTGTAGACTTTAACTAGAAAAATTAATCTCAAAAGTTTACGGTCAACAGCTTTAAGATTCACATTCAACACCATAAAAACAAGGCTGGTTTCATTAACTGTGACACAAATGTCAATTTAATAAACACAAACTTAAACATCTCTAAAAAGTATACAAAAGATATACATTATGCAAAAAGTACTATATA
>PVIJ01022749.1:0-10051 GCA_004024925.1 Scalopus aquaticus
CCCCTACCCATTTGAAGGTTAGCTGTTGACCCCAAACTTGTTGGCAGCCTTTGTGGCACCAATCACCCCATTTCCACTGCAGCATTTTAGTCTAACTTCTGGGGGGTGCCGCGAAGACCACATAGCTGGATGAACTCGAAGAGGGGTAAAGCCACAGGGGCCCTTCAAGGGCAGCAGCCCCCACCCCCAGGCTCAGAGGTCGCAGAGAAATCCCCTCAGAACCCCCGGGCAGCAGCGGCTGAGCCAGGATACCCTCCCCCCCTGCACCGACCCACCGCAGAGGGTTGCAGCCCGTGATCTTTACCTGTGCAATTCGTCATAATTGATTCACCTCAGGCGATAATTAAATCTCTGAAGAGGGCTGCATCCTGGGTTTGAGGAGCTTTAACTCGTTTCAGTGACGAGTGGGGAAAGAGAAGTGACCGAGGCTCAGATTCCGACGGAAAACGCCCTCCCTCGTGGGAGTGGGGAGACAGGTGCCCTCTTTGCCTGTCTCCCCCGCGGGCAGGTGCACCAGGGAAGGCAGGAGGCGTGAGGCTGGGGACGCCCCAGGGGGGCTGTGAGGCTGTGAAGTGTCACTTAACAGCCCTCGGCTTCCTCCACAGTCAGGCGCTGGCTCACTCTGGAAAGCGGTTCTGCGACAGCTGTGACACTGAGTGGCCGCCACGAGCCACCCCCCAAGGAAGCTGGCCTGGGGGTCCTTCTAAAGGCCCCACCATGGGATCTCTGGGGGGCTGAGGGCCGACGTGAAGAGGGCCCCACGCAGGGGCTTGAAGGCCCCAGAGCCTGAGCGTGGGCAGCCCGGCCAGGCCCCCCTCCCACCATCCCCTGCCGCAGTCCCCGCCCCCCCCTCAGGCCGCTTTTCCATCAGACCCCACTTCCCGGCTGTAATCGTGAGGGGTGGTAATACCAGGGGGGTGTAATGCCAGGGTCCTGGTACAAGGTCGTGTGTGTGTGTGTGTGTGTGTGTTTACACCAACAGAATCCTCCGCAGAGATCACGGCCGTGCTGATGAGTCACCCTTAGGTGCTTCACACTTTGGGCTTGTGGAACACCTCTGGTCCCCAGGAACCGGCAGCCCAGAACCTCGCTTATCACCTGCTGATAGGCGCAGCCATAAAGCCCTGCTCCCTGAGAGAAACACCTGCATCTGGGCTTCTTAGCCCAGGTTTTTTGATTTAGTCCCTGGGTGGATAAAATGCCAGCATTGTTCCTCGCGCCCTCTCTCGCTGGAGAAAGGCTCCCCCGGCTGGAGGGGCTTCGGGACCCTCGGGAGGGATACGTGTTCTTCAGGTCGGCCTGTTATTCACTGAAGTAAGGTTCTGTTCCCAGGCTGGTGAGGGTGCGCTCGCCGTGGTTTTCTCAACTCCAGTTTGCACCGCGGCACTGCAGGTCTCGTGCACTCACTCATACCGCGCTGGGATAACTCGTGTCAGGATTTCTAAATGAGGCTAATGAAAGTCATAGGGAAAAGGGACATGTGACCTGCAGCAAGAAGGCCCAGGGGCACTTTCTAGCCCCTGCGGGATTCCTGGGTGGCCGGGCAGCAGACCCGCCTCTGCCCCTCCCACCTGGGGAGGCTCGTGCAGTGGCTCGCACCAGAGGCCTTGGCCACCGTCCCCCCAGAACTGCTGGAAACACCCGGGCTTTGCACGCCCTCTCGCCCGCACACTAGAGACGGCCGCGTTTGTGATTCTGCAGGATCGGCTGCGGGGAAAACGAGACCCAGGCCCCTGTGTGCACCAGGCCCCCATGTGAAGATGCTCCAGAAGGCGCCTCTTCCTGGGAAGGCAAGTGGTCCCCCTCAATGTGGTGTACCCCAGGAAGAAAAACAGACAGGGACACGGGGCCACCCCCGGACATTCCCTGGGCCGCCCCGCCCAGCCCCGCCCGCCCTCCAGGACCTGGGTCCACCCTGCCGCCCACGGCAGCCGCTTGGGGCCCTCCCTTGGGTGCTGCCTAGGGTGTGGGCTTGTCAGTTAGCATAGGCTGGGTCAGGCCATCTTCCCATCTGACCTCCGACCTCCATAGAGGTCTGGAAATTTCCGGTGAGAGGGTTGTCCTGACACAGGGGCTGCTTCGGTCACATGATCCCGTGGTTGCTGCAGCAACAGGAAGAAGGAAACAGAACACATGCGGCCCTTGGAGCCCCCCGCCACAACACATGTTCCCGCTGAATGCACCCCCAGCGCTAAGGGGGCGCAAAGGGCCATCCTACAAGAGCCCAGAACAAGGTGGGGGGTATGGAAACCTGCTGAGGGATTCTAGTGACTTCCACCAGCCACAGCATCACAGGCTGACTCCCTGCAGGGAACACATGTCCCGAGGCCCAGGCAGAGGGAGAGGAGGCCAGTATGAGATGGTCACTGCTGGCACGAAGGGGTCCTTCTGGTGTGACCGAAAGGCGCCCTGCCTGGTCACCCTCGCAGGCTGCGAGTTGCATGGCCCTGGCAGCATTTCCGGAGAACAAGGGATGTGCTGGGCCCACTGGGCCCCATGAGTTCAGAGAGCATGTGTGGGGCTCAGCGGGAGACCAGGAAGATGCAGCAAACCCCAACCTCTGTCCTCCGGGGTCGCACACGGACTAGGGGTAAAACCGGGAACGCCTGCCCGGAGCCATGTCCTGGGTGCAGCAGCCGTGAAACACCTGGATACGCACACGAGGCTTCATCCGGGCCTTAGAGGAGGAGCCGCCAAGGAGAGAAGAGAAGGCCCAGTGCTCACAGCAGGGAGCCCTGCAGACACAGGCGGACAGGTTGGAGATTAAAGGTGCAGGGCTGGAGGCCACACCTGAAGGCCAGGTGGTGCCAGCCTTGGCCCTGGGAACCAACCCCCTCGTCACCTTGTCACCTCACGTGCGTGTTTTATGAGCCTTTAAAAATATAAAACCCTTCTTAGTTCTCAGGCTCTACAAAGACACCCACGGGCTGAGGCCCAGCCCCTCAGATGCCGTGACAGAAAGACGGACAGTGACCAGTGCTGGGGAATGAGGGCCTCGTGAATGGCTGGTGGGAGGGATAGTGCATTTGCTGGGGGTCCTCAAAGGTCAAGTCTGGGGGTCCTCAAAGGCTCACCGTGCAGCTACTATACAACCCAGCAATTCTGCTCCTAGGGACACGCCCACGGGGATGGACACATTTGTGTCCTCACAAATTATGGAATGTGAGCGCAGAAAAGCTTAGGATGGAAGGTCTCACAAGGCCAGATGCCAGAGGTGGGGGTGGGGATGGTCAATGAGTCTTCCACTGAACCTCACTCTGGAAGTTTCCAGGAATCTAAGGTGTGGTCAGAAAAGATTATCAGCCAGAGGTGGGGGCAGAGAGGATTAGTAATCATACAAGACCAACCCAATCTGACCCCACAGGGACACTTTCTACAATAATTCCATCAAAGAACATTATAAAAGAACACCCCCAGCCCTGGCAAAACGCAGCTCTTGCCCTTAAGACTGCCCACCTGTGTCTGTGCAGGTGTCTCTCTTTCCTTGTTCTTTCTTCAATAAACTTGCCTTGTGCCAATGAATGGGAATGCCTGCTGAATTCTTTCTCAGAGGGACCCAACAGCCCCACGCACCGAACCCCGTCATCGGGCCTACGCATAGGGTCTCAGCAGCACCATTCATGAGCGCCTAGAAGTGAGAGCCCCTCAAATGTCCTGTGACTGCTGGACGAAGTAAACTGACACATCTGTGCACTGGAGCACTGTTTGGAAATAAAAAGGAAATGGCGTGTTAAGAAAGGCTAGGATTTGGGTCGACTTTGAAACTACTGTGGAACGTGAGAGAAGCCAGACTGGAAACCAAGGGTCTCTGACTCCATTTCGGAGTGCCCAGAACGGGCACATCCAAGAGGCAAGGGGAGGCCCTGGTGCCTGGGCTGAGGGGTGGGGGGGAATGGGGGGGGATGGGGAGCGCCAGCAAACGGGCACAGGGTTGCTTTGAGGGAGGCAATAAAATCGTTCTCAAAGTACATGGTGATTGAAGTTGATTGCAAACCCCACGGAATTACAAATTTTCAAAGTGTGAATTCTATCTCAATGTTTTGAAAGATTTTCCCCCCTTTTGCAGCAGGCCGAGTGCTGTCCTTTGCCTGCCCCGTCAGTGGTGATGGAGCAGCGGAGCTACGCAGTGGGGATCTCTAGTCTTGGAGCTTGTGCTGGGAAACCCCCTCTCAGTCCCCCAGGCAGCGGGAGGGGCCACCCAAGGCCAAGGCTCGGAGGAAACCACCTGAGATGCTTCCAAGAAAGGGAGGGGCAGAGAAGGTTCTGAGCGCCCTTCCATGGAAGCGTCAGTAGACAGGGTTGGATTAGTCCGTAGGTGCGCGGGAATGAGGAGGGGACAGCGGCTGCTGAGTGCATGCTGAGGTTGGGGTGCTGGGCCTGGTGGGGAGGATCGGGAGAGGGACGGGGGCGGGGGGTGGGGGGGATCAGGCAGAGCCTCTGGCTCCTGGGACCCTTGGGGGTCCCTTTACCAGGTGGTGAAGGTCTGAGTCTGGGGAGGAGAGAGTGAGACAGACAGAGGGCTGGGAGGGGGCTGGCGCAGGGAGACAGGAAGCACCGTTAGAAAAGGTGCATCTTCCTAAAAGCCCGGACCTTCCGCACCCCACCTTCTGTCAAGAAGCAACATAGAAAAAGGGCAAAGAACTAGCCACCAGGGACCTGGGGTTCCCTCAGCTCTGTGTCCCCCGAGCTACTCAGGGCGAGCTCCTCAACAGTCCTGTGTCTCGTCTCCAAACCAGCGAAGTGAAATGCAGGTGGCTGGTGGGTGTGCGGGGGCGTCTCGGCTGGAGTCTCCTGGTGAGAACTCAGAGACTCTCCGAAACCTCTCCCAGGTCGATGCACATTAATATAACTCACAGAAAGCAAATGACAAATTGACAGGCTGAATAAATCAAACAAGACAGCCCCGATGCCCTGTTTTCACAGCAGCCTCCCCTCAGAGCCCATGTGTGGCTTTTTCTCACACCCAGAGGATGACCAAGAACTGGATCCACTCTGAGACTACCCAGCACCACGTCGCGTCCCGCAGCCTGGCCCTGCAGGACGCCGAGGGCGCCAATCCGAGTCCCTGGGGCATCTGTTCTGACTGACCGGTTAGCAATCAGAGGTGCCCAGGAACCCTCTCTAGAAAAGCTCCTAGAATGGAGGAAAGAGTTCTACTTGCCACTGATTATTATAAAGGATGCAACCCTGGGCATCCAGGCCAAAGAGAGACCAGGACAGCTTGGGGGTGTCCCGGGGCTGCTCCCCAGCACCTCCAGGTGCTCCCTAGCCCAGCGACCCTCGACCTCCGTTGTTCAGGGAGGTCTCATTGTGCAGGCCTGGCTGGCTCGGCCCTTGGCCTTGGGTGATAAGCTCGGGACCCTCTTCCTTCCTTGAGGGTGGGGCAGGGCTTAACCCCAGGCCTCGGTCTCACCTTGGTCTCACTGGACACCCGCCTGTGGCCCCAGCCAGCAGCACCTCATTAGCATACAAAAGACACTATCACTCCAGAAACTCTTCGGGGCTGCTTGCCAGGAACCACAAGGACGGATATCTACAGCTCCTTGTGCCACGCCAAGTATGCCCGTATCCGCGCCTCCTTGCCAGCAGTGAAACCCAACCCACCCAACAGGACGGGCGCCCAGCAGCGGGGCCGGCCCGCCGACGAGGCTGGGCTGACAGAGGAGAGCGAAAAGCTCAGGGATCACATCCCGGGGCTGGGGGGCTCGCGGTGCCCCGCGGGGGTCTCCAGATACACCTCGGCCTGCAGACCTTAGACCCCCTGAGCTCTTAGACCCCCTGAGCTCTTACTGATGCAACCCACTGCGTTTAAGACAAAATAAATCTGCGCCCCTGGCTGGCTGGAGACGAGGGCATGAACAGTCGCGCCCGAGAAGCCAAGGCTGCCCAGTGCCTGTCAGCCCAGGGCCAGGAAGGCCGGGGAGCAGACTCTGGAAGGTCACAGGCCAGAAGAGTGACCAGGACAGAGCGTGTGGTGGCTCTCTGGCCCTTCAGAAACGGGAGCTCCAGAGCTGCCTCGCCTCCTCTCCCTCCTCCTCCACCACATTCCCAGGGAGGTGGAGACTGAAACCAATTGTTCCTCTGGGACTGGACAAACGTGGGCTTTTGCCTTCAGCTTCCGGTTCTTCAAGGACTTCCAGGACCCACAAAGACCCGGCTAGGCCAGCAGAGCAGACGCAGAGAGGAGTACAGAGGAAGCGAGTCACGGCTGAGTGATGTAAGTCTCATTGCAAAACCCGCATTGCCTTAAGTTTTCAAAGCACACGAGCAGAGGAAATCCCACTGGGGAACGCCGGTGGGTCTTCGACGAGGCCCATCGGTCCTTACCGGAGCCTGGACACGCCTCCTCCCCTCCTGTTTTCTAGGTGAGACTGGGCCCGGAGTGGCTCCTGCCTTTCTAATAGTCAAGGATTCTGCCTCTTTATTGCCCTCTCCTTTTTCTCTCTGTTTTCCTTTTTTTGCTTACTATTATTTCAAAAATATTTCAATGAATCTGTAATTTAAAAAAATGTCTGACCAGGCACGCGGCCTACCTCTTTCCTTTTAAGGAAACAGCTTTTCCCACGGTGTAGCGCCAAGAACTGTTTTCCTTCCTCACTGAAAGAAACAATCTGAGAGACCAAACGTCTAACCACATCCATCGATGTTTTAGATAAAGATACAATTCATAGTCCCCATCCTGACAACAGAGTTACTGAGTAGTTCACCTGGGTTTGGTTTTCAGAAGACGACATCTGCACTTGCATCGGGTGGACTGTCCATCCTAAGATGCAGCGAGAGGCTCCTGACAATTCCCAGGGTGCAAAGTCTGCAGAAGGGGCAGCCAGTCAAGCTGGCTTTGGGGGAGCAGCCCCTCCTCCATAACCCCTGGCAGCCCAGGGCTCGAGCATCAGAGCGTCCGGGAGCTGCCGTGAACAAGTTCTTTGTCCTGGAGGGGTGAAAAATGCAGGCATTTGTGGGCTCTGTGGGGTGCCCCTGGAAGGAGGTTGCACCGTCAGAGTCTGTGGCCTTCTGTGGCCTTCGTGTAAAATAACAGAAAATTCACCGACAGAATTAACACTCTTTCTAAGGCTGGATCCATGGGCCTTGGGAGTCTCCTAAATAGCTCCACTTTCCCCTCCGTTAGTCCCCAAAAAAACCCAAAAGTGCTCCCCACAGAGGTCCCCTCCACCAGGCAATGAAAAGCACCCACCAAAAATACCAGCCCAGCCTGAGAAGAACAGAGACCCAGGTCCCAGCAGCTGGACGCTACCGACGGCTGCGGCTGGTCCTAAAACACACGCGGCCTCTGGGCAGGCTGCCTGGCAAGACTCCAGCAAGACCCCCCTGTGGAGTAGATTAGAGAAGGTCGTGGCTGTTTGGGGAGGGGACGGAGGGCGTTGAGAAGGTTGGAGTCAAATGTCCTCGTCCTGTTCCCTGAAGACGTCTAACCCTGCAGCCACCCCCCACCCCCCACTCCTAGGCCAGCTGGCAGCGTGCAAGATGGGGCTTCTCTGCGCCGGCCCTGCGGCACACCGGGCAGGTGGGCGAGTGGCCGGTGTGGCCGGGCAGATGGGCATTGGCGGCCTGCTAGAAGGCCACGTGTGTCTCCTCCTGGGTCCGGGTGGTGCCCCCCCAACATGCTAATGGTGCCCTAGAATTTAGCCTGACCCAGAGCAGTAGATCTCTGTGTGTGGAAATGTCATCCTATCACATAACTGATGTCAACCCGAGCCTCAAACCCTCACTGGGGTTCACTGCCCGTGAGCCGGCCATTTGCCTTTGTCCGGGTCCCTTCGTATGGAAAGGACAGAGACTCCCTGATCTTCAACATCCCTCCGATTCTAACCTCCGTGGAGGGCGCGAGACTTCCTGGCGCAGGGCCAGAAAAGGAACCCGAGGCTCCTTCCTCAGGGCCCGCGTTGACCCAAATAAGAACACCACATGTGCACTGATTTCTAAAGCAGCCCGCTTAAAAAATGGAGCAGATAAGGAAAGCGGAAGCCTGCAAACACATCTGGCACAGCCTGGACACGGGCTGGGGCCAAGGGACAGCCGTGTTCACGAGTCATGGTGAGAAGGCGTTTCCGGGGCCTCCCTGGTGGTGCAGGGGGTGAGTCCCAGCACTATGGAGCTATCAGCAGCCACTTCAGCACGAGTTCGATTCCCGGCCAGGGAGCTTCCCACAGGGCGCGGCAGACCTCTCCTGTCTCGCCGCCGCTCCCCTCAGCAGTGTCCTTCAGTCCATCTGCCCGTTCTGCTCCCCACTCTGTCCCTGGTGAGTCCTCTCACCCCCTGCACCTCTGGCCTACACCCCAGCTCTTGTATGCATAAACAAATCTTTTTTTTAAAAAAAGAAAGAAGGTGTTTCTACCCCCCTCCCACTCCGTCGGCCTCTCTCTCTGCTCCCTACACCCTAACACCAGGCCCGCTCAAATTTTTTAAATCAGGGGGTTACTAGGCACAGCTTTGGTGAGAGACCAGCCAATGTAGTGACTCATTCTGCCACCGGCCCCTTAGGAACAAAAATCGTGGGGCAGAATCATCTGCCAGATGGCCAGCCTCTCCTGGCACACCGATCCATCCCCTTGTGTGGGCAACGCGCTGTGTGCCGGTCCATCCGTCCTGGCAGCTACCTGCCGGGGAGTCCAGAATAAAGGTCTGTGTTCAACTGAGTGTTTTGTCTTACGGTGTGATTGAAGCTGACACGATTGTCTTAGTGGTTTGGATTACTGAGGCACTGACTGTTTTCATTCATTCATTCCTTTGGGTCATTCATTCAAGCAGTTTTAGGTTTAGAGAGGAATTGGAGAGAGAGAGGAGTTCCCACATCCCCCCTGCCCTCCCTGTGGATAGTCCCCTGCTATTAACAGGTGGCATCAGCGTGGAGCCCTCGACACAGCTGAGGAGCTGACGACACAGCTGTCAGCCAAGCCCAGGACTTGCTGCCATCCTCATCCGTGTTCTTGGGGCATTTGACAAAGCCAACCTCACACATCTGCCGCGACAGTATCAGCAGTTTCACAGCCCTAGAAATCCCCTGCCCCACCTATCACCTTCCTCCCCCACCGCAGCTGGCAGGCCTGGGGTCCAGCTGTGCCCGGAGCCCTTCCCAGAAGGGAACACCACTGCAGTCATCGGGGAGTGTGGCCTTTCCGCCTGGCTTCGTTCTCTCTTTCTTTTTAAAGATTTATTTTTATTTATTCATACATACAAGAACTGGGATGGAGGCCAGCGGTGCGGGGGTGAGAGGACTCCCCAGAGACAGAGTGGGGAGCAGAACAGGCGGCTCTACTGAAACTCACTGCTGAGGGGAGCAGCGGGGAGACAGGAGAGGTCTGTTGCGCCCTGTGGGAAGCTCCCTGGCTGGGCATCAAACTCAGGCAGCAGTGGCTGCTGCTAGCTTGATAGTGCTGAGACTTAACCCTTGTGCCACCAGGGAGGTCCTCCCCACCCCAACACACAACACACACACACACACACACACACACACACACACACACACACGCTTCTTTCACTTGGCAGTCGTGGCTGAGTTTCCTCCGTGTCTTTTTATGACTCAGTGGCTGAATTTCGTCGGCCACCACGCTGCCATCCTGCAGAGGAGCCAGCAGCGCTCACCTCCCACCTGCCGGGAACACCTGGGTTGCCTCTAAGTGCAGGCGATTATGAACCAACTGACTGTCACTCTTAAGCTGCCCTCAAAACCCTTTTGGTGTACGAATAGATGAGTTTCAAGGGGAGTTTATATGAGAGATCACATCAGTTTCAAAGCCTATCCCTTAGACTCAAGTTTACTACGGATTGAAGTGAACGAAACGTGCACAACATCGCCGGCAGCTCTGGGGACCCCGGGGACCCCACCTCCTTTCTAGTCTGATGAGAACCAGCTTGCTGTATTAGGGGTTCCCCTTGGCAGGGGCTCCCCTCAAGTGCATGAAAACTGCAGATGTTCACGTTCTCTTGCTTCCCAGCTGGACTCAAACGCAAACTGCTTCCAAATTCAAGTTGTACTTTAGGCTGCTGAGGACACGCAGGGGTGTGGGTCGTGCCCGCCGGCCCTGGGTGCTAA
>PVIJ01022750.1:0-15495 GCA_004024925.1 Scalopus aquaticus
CATGAAGGACAAAGGGGGCCCAACAGAAGATGAAGACCCCGAGCAGTATAGTCAGCGTGATGGCCCCTTTCATGTTGGTCCTGGGAAGGGTGGAGATGGAGCTCTTCCGGGCGTGGGATCGGGCCAGCAGGAACATGTGCACATACAGGCACAGGATGAAGACCAACATGAGCGGGAACAATGATGCGAAGGTGATCACTGTGGGGACATCATGGGAGAAGATGACCATGGTGATGCTGCTGCCTGTGCAGCACGTCCAGATGACTGTCAGGGTGACAACGGCGCGTCTCGTGGTCACAATGCTGTGGTAGTGCAGAGCATGGAAGATTGTGATGTAACGATCGGTGGCGATCACAGACAGGCTGAAGATGGAACCAAGTAGGGAGAGGATGAACAAGGAGTCCATGATGTCATCTGCTGTGGTTTCAAAATTGTTGTAAGAAATAACCCAAGCCTTTGACATCATCAGGATATTTTCCAAGAACCTAGACAGGCTGCCCAACATATCTGAAATGGCCAAGCTGCAAATGAAAAAGTACATGGGTACCTGAAGATTCTTATTCCTGATGACAGCCAGAAGGACAAGCAGATTCTCCAAAACCCCGAGACAGAGGTTGTGAAAAATATTTCTTCTGGCAAAACAACATGAGGACAGTCTGAATTGTTTCTTGCTGTATCACTGATGTTTTCAGATAGATTGATCCTGTGCTTCATTTCTCCTGCTTCTTGTTAGGATAGATGTGACTTAGACTTGACAGAAACCTTGATTCTTTGGAATGTTTTCTTTGTGATACTTGCTAGAGATCTGCAGTAAAAACTAGGTGACCAGGGCCTCCCTGGTGGCACAGAGGGTTAAGTGCAGCATTATGAAGCTATTCTGAGTCACTGCAGCACAAGTTCAATACCCTGCAAGGGAGATTCCCACATGGCACAGCAGACCTCTTCCGCCTCGCCCACTGCTACCCTCAGCAGTGTGCTTCAGTTGATCAGCCTGTTCTGCTCCCCACTCTGTTTCTGGTGAATTCTTTCACCACCCCACACCTTTGGCCTGTACCCCAGCTTGTATGCATAAATAAATAAATCTTAAAAAAAAAACTATGTGCCCACCTAAAAAAAGGATAGTGATACCAGTTGCACAATAGATTCCAAAATAAAAACTAGTCATGTTATCTTTAAGAGAGCTCTACTATCGCTGCAAAATATTAGTGTGTAGTAAGTCAAATACAACAATTTATGGACCCTCATCTTACTCGCTCTGTAAAAAACATCTTCGTGAATTTTTGTGTTCAGAGATGAAAATAATTTTATTCTTTTTCTTCTCCCCTTTCCTGTCCAATCCTTTTAATGAACATAACTATATGTAAGATAGATTAGAATGAGAAAGTAGTTTAGATCCTTTCCTTTTCTTGTCTTTCTGGGTAATTGCCTGACCCTAAGTTACAGCACATTGCTTCTGATGTCTCATACCCAAACATGGCTATAATTGTCATTAATTATGTTTTAATGGTAGATCTCAAGAAGTGGTATTTCTGGAGACTTTTAATATTCTCAAGGTGTCCCTAGGTTGGAATTGTATTGTGACTATGGTCAGGTTTCCCTAAAGTAGGAAAGACTGACTAGATTATAGTTGAATGACCTTTAGAAGTAGCTTCATGTATCCTGTCCAATAGTTTCCTCTACTGTTAATATTTTGCACTAGTGTGGAGCATTTGTTACAGTTAATGTACCAACATATCCACTTAAACATGTTTACAGTCCATTGTATACACTCTAAGATTCTCTCAGTTGAATATTCTATTTGGCAGATTTATGCTGACATGTATCCTCGATGACAGTATCATACAGAATAGTCTCATTGCCCTAAGTATACCCTTTGTTTCACCTCATCATGAATTCCTGGCAGCTAGTAATCTTTTTTGATGTTTCTATAGTTTGACCTATTCACAGGGTTGGAATTATACAGTATTTAGCCCTTTTCTCACTGATCGATTTTCTTTGTAATATGCACTTAAGTTTCCTCCCTGTCTTTCCATGGCTTGATAATTAATTTCTTTGGATAAATGAATAATAACACTGGTTAGGAAATTTTTACAAAAGTCATATTACTGAGATAAAATTAGTCATTTCCTATCAATTTGTATGTGCTCAACACGAATATGACAGTCAAATTCTAATTTTGGCTCTAGTTTTTTTGGTAATCTGCTATAAATTGATCTTTACATCACGAAATGCATGCCAATAGTAATAGGCCTACGGTTAATACCTATAAAAAATCAAGTCATAGACTACTTCTTAGATTTCTTCACATGTCTCTTATGCAGCTGTTTAGGAATAAAATAGATGGAAGATGGTTTCCATTGTGCAAAAGCATAGCCTTAAGACGCAGTTTCGAAGAGTCTAGAAATAGTCTCCATTCTTGTGGGTCACGAGTGATTTCTAAGGCATTCATGAGACCCTCAATATCGGAACAGAATACCAGAGTACTTTCCTTTCTGAAGAAAGGCTCCAACTGCTAGTGGAGCTTTTGATAGAAAGTAATTGTGACATCTTCTTCTAGAAGATTCCATTGTTGGAGTCTTGATCCTAGCAATTCTGCCCTGTTCTTGGATAAGTCCAAATCATGAACCAGGTTATTTAGTTCTCCCTGTGTTAGTCTGTGTGGAGTTGATGATGCACCACAGAGACAATCTGGATCACTGCATGCTGATGGAACAGGAGAAGAACAGTTCAGCTCACCGTTGTCCTCATCAGATGAATCAAGAGAATATGCTGCTGGAGTTTCTGTAATAGGAAGTCCCTCACCATGTGGAACTGGTCTCAATACAGACAGAATGTTTGGGTAGACACTTCTCGACTTCTTTTGCTTCGTTATTCCGCCACAAAGAGGAGGAACCATGCAGAAGTAAGTCTTTTATGTGGTTGCTTGGCTCTCTACACCATGGGGACTGCAAACGGCCTTGATGGTCTTTTGTCATTTAACCACTGTGAAAGCTGTGTTATACAGGTAGCACAGCATATATGCGGGGCCCAAGGCTTGTCTTGGTCACCAACCTTGCATTTGAAGTCAAGATGTTAAGCCTTCTTCATTTGAGAAGTGATACTTTTCTTCTGGTTGGCAAATGTCACTTCCCCACAAATAGAGCAGAAATTGACCACACTATTAACACACTTTTGAGGCATTACTGTTCTGTGTTGTGCCTAAATGGATAAAATAATAAAAGTTCTATGGAACAGTAGCTTAAACTGTCTCACACAAAGTCTGAAATATTTTCAATGCTCAACCTTTCCAACGGCTTTATAGAGTGTACTGCTGATGTCAGTGCCAGCCGCCGCCTGGCAGTAGCATTGCATTGCATCAGAAAAAGATGCAATCAACTCTGGATGATGTGTGCATGATGGTATTATGCAATGCAATGCAATATTATATCATTCTAGGCTGATTTAGGATGTTGTTGCAGTCCTACTGGATAAATTTACACAGTGAAACTTATAAAATGAATTATATGAAATATCTTCAAAGTGAGAGCTAATAAAATATTGTCAGGGTTTTATCCATGGTCAGCACACCAAGATACTACAGATTAGGGCCTTTTCAAGTCAGTAATGATCTCACTGTTGACCAGTGTAATCCAAGGTACTTTTTTTTTTTAATATTTTTATTGTTATGTATATCTTTTACATTTTGTATTCCCCTTGGGTAGCCCACCACCAATTGACCCGTGATCCATCTCCATGGTCCCTTGTGTCCTTTACTACTCCATTTTGTGCCCTTATCCTCCCTTTTCCCCCTCCCCCGCCCCCGCTAAGTGTCTCTCTCCTATTTGGTTTCCCTATAGTCCTGTTATAAGTGAAATCATTTGATATTTTTCTCTTTCTTTCTGACTTATTTTGCTGAGTATGATCGCCTCTAATTTTATCCATGTTGCTGCAAATTGCATGTGTTTTTCTTCTTTGAATGCTGAATAGTATTTCATTGTGTATATTTACCGTATCTTCTTGATCCAATCTATTCAATAAATGGTGCTGGGAAAACTGTACAGCTACATGCAAAAAAAATGAAGCTAGACTACTACCTGACACCCTGCACAAATGTCAACTCAAAATGGATAAAGACCTTGACATAAGACCTGAAACCATAAAATTTATAGAAGAAAATATAGGCAAAACTCTACATGACATACATCTCAGCAAAATCTTCATCTGTTCACCGACTGAAGAACATCTTGTTTCTTTACAGATTTTGCCAGCTGTGGAAAAAGCTGCTATAATCATCTGCAGGCACATTGTTCATGGTCATCACTGTTTAACTTTTGTTAGGTTAAGTCCCTAAGTCTGTTATTGCTGGAACATTTGATAAGCCTATGTTTAGTTTTGTGAGAAACTGCCAAATTATCTCCTAAAGAGGTTATACCATTTTTCCATTCCCACTAGCAGAGTGTGAGAGTGTGTTTTTCCTCATTCTCACAAGATTTTGATGTTTTCAGTATTCATGGATATTAGTCAATCTAATAGGTTTGTAGTGTTATCTAACTGGTGTTCTAACTTATAATCCCTTAATAATTTATGATGGTGAGCATCTGTTTATGCACTTGTTTGCTATCTGTATGTCTTCTTTGGTGAGATATCTATTCAGATACTTTACCCATTTGGTAGCAGTGATGTTTATTTTGTTGTTGAGCTTTTCAAGTTCTTTGTATATACCTATTTTAAATTTTATTTTCTTTTTAATGAAGTATCATTGTTTTGCATCCATCCTACTAATTTGACAATATAGGATTTACCCTTTCAGGTGTAGTCACCATAACTCCCTCCACCAAAGCACCAATTTCCTCCACTGTAGCCCACCCAAACCCTATTTCTCAGCTCTTCCCCTCCAATCAAACAAAGTGTCAGACCATGATAAATATTGAAACCAATCTTTGAATGCTGACCATAAATCTAAGGGATCCAAAAAGTAAGGTAGACAGGAACCAATGAGAATGGGGCAGAGAGGGAGAGCACAATGTACTATGGTGCTTCTATTTTCTGGAAAAGATTATAAGGAATTGGTTTCATTTCTTCCCTAAATGCGTGATAGAATTCTGTGTCTGGTGCTTTATTTAGTAGAAAATAATTAATTTCAGCAATTATCTTTTTAATAGACATGGGTCTATTCAGAATATCTATTTCTTTTTGTATGAGTTTTGGTAGGTTGTGTCATTTAAGGACTTAATTATCATTAAGTTATCAAGTTTGTGGGCATAGAGTGGTTCAAAATTTTCCTTTACTCTCTTTTAAGTGACCATAAGATCAGTAGTGATGGCCCTTCTTTCATTTCTGATGTTATTAATTTGTATCTTCTCTCTTATATTCTTGGTTAGCTCGGCAGATGGCTTATAAGTTTTCAAAGAAAAGAAACCTTTTGATTTCATTGATTTTCTATCTTGATTTCTGTTTTCATTGTCATTGATTTTTTTTTGCAAGGCTACTTCAACTTGTTATTATTTCTTAAAATTTTATTCATTTTTTTCCTTACATCATTGTGATCCCTATAGTTCTCCCCCCACCGTATCACTGTGCATCATCACCATATTCCCTTATGTTCATCCCTCCCCTGTTCCCCACCCCACTTCCTCGCTGTAGGCCTCGGTTCTATGGTCAGCTGCTAGTTTTGACTTTTTCTTGACCTTTTGTTTGGTTTCTCTATATTCCACATATAAGTGAGACCATCTGGTATTTATCTTTTTCCTTCTGTCAATGTCATTGATTTTTGCTCTAATTTTCATTATTTCTTTTGTTTGGCTTACTTTGGCTTTAACATGCTCTTCTTTTTTCAGGTTCCATAAATTGGAAGCTTAGGTTATTGATTTTAGGTCTATCTTTTTCATACATTATAATGTATGATGTGTGTGTGTTCTGTTCTATGAATTTCCCTCTAAGCATTGCTTTCACTGTATCCCACAAATTTTGATAAATTCTATTTTTATTTTCATTTAGTTCAAAATATCTTAATTATTCACAAGATTTCTTCTTTGACCCATGTATTATTTAGAAGTGTATTGTTTAATTTTATGCTATGTTTATGTTATTAATTTCTAGTTTCACTCGATTGTGGCTTGATAGCATTGTTTGCTTAGTTTTCATTCTTTGTAATTTCTAAGTGTGTTTGTGACTCAGAATGTCATCTCTCTTGGTGGTAGTCCCTTGTGTGTGTTAAAGAGAAAGATTTGAACTAATGAGTGTAAAAGTGACGGTGAAGACTATTCAAGAATGTTACAATTGTGGTCAAGACTAGTGCAATAGGGGAGAGAAAATGAACTAACTCCAAATACAGCAAAGATAGCTGGGGATTTAGAGTTGACTGACAACAAGCAGAGTGAGAGGATCAGTGGATGGAAAATTCCTGAGAAACTTAGATTGTATACCAAAGTAGGCATATTCATACTTAATTGACCTAATAGGAATTTTATTAAAAGCAGACCAAGGGCTTAGATATCAAGAGGGGTGGGGATGAGGAACTTGGTCAGGTATCAAGTGGGAGGATTTTCAATAAGCTGGTTTAGCAGGATTCTTTGCCAAAATTGGGCTCACAGGACAAGCTCAAGGCCGAGTCAAGAAGAGGGCTCAGAAGAGCCTGATCAAAGTTTGGTCAAATATGGAATTTTAAAGAAAAAAAGGGAACTTTGTCATGTTTTTGAGAAGAACTTGTATTCTATGCTGTTACATAAGTATTTTATAAAGTGCAACTAGAGCAAGTTGATTGGTGGTGCTATACAGTTTAATTATAGCCTTACAATTCAATAACTGACAGATAAGCATCAAAGTCTCCAACTGTAACAGTGGATTCAAGAGGGGGTTTGTTTTCCCAGTAACTATTTTTCCCAGCAGTCTTATCAGTTTTTGCCTCATGTCTTTTGGTGCTCTATTATTAGGCACATACATACTTAGAGTAATATCTCCTTGGATAATTAACCTCTCTATCATTGCATAATGCTTCTCTTTGTATCTCAGTTTCCTTGCTCTGAAGTCCACTTCATCTAAAATTAACATAGTTATCCCACTTTATTCTGATTAGTGGCAGATGGTATAAATTTCTCTAACCCTTTATTTTTAATCAAGTTATGCTGTTATATTTAAAGAGGGTTTCTTTAGACACTTGTAGATACTTGGGTCTTGCTTTCTTATCCACTTGCTATATACATTACAGCTAACCTATGCCCACCTTCAAATATTGACAATGTCACAACGCAAGTTGAAAGTTACCTCATAACAGAGTATTCCAAATTAACCTTCTTATCACTTATCACTTTGTTGCCATTCATTTTATTTACCCACAGGTTATCTAATATATTGTTGTTATTGTTATTCTGAAAAAATTCTTATCTGTAAGGTCAATTTAATGATAAGAAAAAGAAAATTTTATTTTACCTTTCATTAATTTCTAATGTGCTTCTTTTCTTTATGTAGATCTGAGTTTCACACCTATATCATTGACTTCCCCTTGAAGGATTATTTTTTATCATTACTCATGAAGCAAGTCTACTGATAAAAGTTTTTCTAATTAATAGATTACTTAAGTCCTTCAATCTTTGTCTCGCAAAGCCTTTGTCCTTTATTTTAAAAGCTAGGTTTATTCAGTATAGCATTTTTGGCTGGTGTTTTTGCTTTAAACACTTTAACTATTTCTCTCTACTCTCCCTTCTTTCATGATTTCTGAAGATAACTCCAGTGTAATATTTATCCTTGGTCCTTTGCAGATAAGATGTTTTTTCCCACTCAATCTTCCATATATTCTCCTTGACTTTGATTTTCCGCATTTTGAATATAATATGCTTAAGTGTAGTTGTTTGGTATTCTGTTTGGAGTTGTCTGAACTTCCTGGGTCAGTGGTTTGGTATCAATTGTTAATTTTGGAAAACACTCAGCTGATACTGTTTCAAATGTCTTCTGTTCATTTCTCTCTTCTTATGGTTCTACTGTTGTAAAAATGTCATACTTTTGCTAATTGTCTCACAATTCTTAGTTATTCTGATTCATCTGTTATGTTTTTCATTCTTTCATTGCTTTTTAGAGTGAGAAATTCCTATTGACATATCTTCAAGCTCACTGATTCTTCCCTTGGTGTGTCCAATCTGGTGGTGAGTCCATCAAAATTATTTGACATTTCTCTTACTGTGTTTTCTGTTCCTACAGTTTTCCTTTGATTGCACGAGTAGTTTCCACCCCGTGATTAAATTACCCATCTATTCTTGCATGTTGCCCACTTTCCTCTAGCACCCTTAGCATATTAATCATAGCTGTTTTAAATTTCTAGCATGAGAATCCCCAAATCTCTGCCATATCTGAATTTGACTTTGATGTTTGATTTGTCTCCTCAGACTATGCTTTTGGACTTTTAGCATACTTGTCACTTTTTGATCAGAAGTTGCATATAATGCAACAGGTAAAAGGAGCCAAGGCTAATGGGGCTGCTGTGGGAGGTTTTAAAATTGTCTGGCTAGAGTCTTGAAAGCTTTGTACAAATGAGCAAATAAAGATTATGATTGGGAGTGGAGGTCCTAAGAGAACTTTGTAGGCAGAGAGAAAAGGAAAGGAATGGGCATCAAACAGGAAACAGTAGCATATTCATTCAAGGAATTAGAGAAGAGTATGTGTGTAAGAGAGAATTGAGGCTTGAAAAATAGAGACAATGCTTGAGGAACCTTGTATATCATTGAAGCCTTTGGCCTTAATCTTGAATAAAAAAGGAAAACATTGAATCATGAAAAAAAAATAAATAAAATTGTCTGGCTAGGAGTTGGGCTGTGTTTACTGCTTAATATAGCTGTAAATATCAGAGGCTAACATTTCTCCCTAATTGCCTTTGGTTTTCCCTATGTAAAAAAGAGTGTTTAAATAGAGTCTGGGTTTTATAGTTCTGTCAGCTGTAATCTCCTGAGCCCTGTTAAAGTTATGGCATGATACAGGGTGTGGGGAAAGGAAGATTTCTATTACGTATGATTAGGTCTCAGTATTTTAGTGGGCTTGTGCCCCAGGTTGTGACCTTCACATGTGCACATGTGCTCCTCAGCAATTTTTTTTTTTATACCTTAAGGATGGCAATAGGGAACTAGAGCTGCTACTTACCTTCTTCCATGTCAGATAGGCTCCGTTAAAACCCACCTTAGGTCATCCCTGGTAAAACAGTATGGGGCCTCCGAAAACTTGGTGCTCAGGAAATTTTATTTCTCAAGCTAATCCATGCTTAGACTCTAGCAACCAGTCAATTATTCTTTTTTTAAAAGTGTTTCAACCAGTGCTGACTCCAGCTCCAGCTTTTGCTCACGCTCACCCATGATTGTTGCTTCCCACTTATATCTCCAGCTTTCAGAATGATGGTTTCCCACAGGACTTCAATTCTCTGATGGCTCTAAAAAGACGTTGACTTTTCTCTTTGTTCAACTTCTTTCTTGTGAGGATGACAGTAACAGTTTTCAGTTTTCAAGCTTTTACAAGTTGGGCTGGTAACTAGAAGTCAGTCCTTTTAGTCTTTCATTCTGTGTAATCCAGGCAAGAAAAAATTTCTTGTTGAGGGTCTCTAAGTACTTAATGATCTTTCCTGTTTACCAACACCACAGAGACAACTACCAAAACATTTCTCCAAAACTGATTTGCCCGCCAGTCAACTTAGCAGTTAAAAGGAAAATTATTAACATGTTCTCCCTTTCTGTGTGTGTCTTTGGGTACTACATGAACTGGTGGATGGGATTACCAGAGTGATTGGGCCCTTTGTGCCAGAACTACTCCCACTCAAGAAATGGCTCAGGATGGCAAACAGGTATAAAAAAAATGGTCAACATCACTTATAATCAGGGGAATGCAAATCAAAACCACAATGAGACTCCACCTCACACCAGTGAGGATGGCCCACACTAAAAAGACTGGTAATGACAAATGCTGTAGAGGACATTGAGAAAAGGGAACCCTATCACACTGCTGATGAGAATGCAAACTGGTCAACCACTATGGAAAACAGTGCAGAGTTTCCTCAAATTGCTAAAAGTGGATCTACCATATGACCCAGCCATTTCACTCCTACAAATCCACCAAAGGACATAACATTATTTTGCACCCTTATGTTTATTGCAGCACTATTTACAATAGCTAAGACATGGAAACAAACTGTCTCCTCTAAATGTGTTCTGTCATCTGCCACATTAAGACAAAATATACTCTTACTATAGAAGGCTTTCAATAGAAAGGAATTTAATACAATTATCATGCAATAGAGAGAAGAGAAAGAATATAGTTAAAATAGTTTCCCATGAAACACCCAAGTTACCCAGCTCCTCATAGGTAAATGCCCAGCCAAACAGGATTGGCCCAAAGTAGGGCTACTGAGCTCCAAACTTTTGCCACAAATCTAAGGCACATTCTGGTGGGGAACCATAGGAAAGTGGCAGAAGAGGCTAGGCAAATTTTGAAGGAAAAGAGCAAACCAAAATACAAATCAAGGTCATGGCTGACATTGTCAGCCTCTCCAGAGGCCTCTCACTGATGTCTCTGTCTCTTTCAAGTATCTCCTTCCAAGTCCCCCAAATCCCTGGTACAAGGCCCAGGCCAAGAAACAAGGATGACTTCTTCACATCTCTGTTCCACTCGTCTCCTCAAGTCTTTTTTACTCCAGCCTTTTCTCTCAAGTCCTTTTTAGCATCCCTTTTTCCTCAGCTCTACCCTTCTTTAGTTAACCTGGAACATCACATTTCTATGGGAATTGCACTGTTACGACACTACCTTGACAATTCTTTTTTTTTTTTAAAGTTTCATTTTATTTTTGCATACAAGCTAGGGTACATGCCAGAGGTGTGAGGCGGTGAGAGGGCTCACCAGAGACAGAGTTGGGAGCAGCACAGGTAGATCGACTGAAGTAAACCGCTAAGGGGAGCAGCGGGCAAGGCAGAAGAGGTCTGCCGCGCCTTGTGGGACTCTCCTCAGCCAGGCATCGAACTGGCGCCTCAGCCACCAACAGCTCCACAGCACTGCGCTAACCCGCTGCACCACCAGGGAGGCCCTACCTTGACAATTTTTATTACCTCGGCCTAGTATTTAAGAAATTTAGTTTATGATGAAATGAAGGAAAGAAAATAAAATTTATTATAACGACATAATGAAATCTTTAGACATTAAGCTCTGTCAGCTGTAAATTACTGAGAATGACTCTCTCAAGATTCTCATTTCCTAAAGGACACGGCCTCTAACATTTTTTTAAAAGATTTATTTATTTATGCATACAAGCTGGGGTACAGGCCAGAGGTGTGGGGCGGCGAGAGGGCTCACCAGAGACAGAGTTGGGAGCAGCACAGGTAGATCGACTAAAGTAAACTGTTAAGGGGAGCAGCGGGCAAGGCAGGAGAGGTCTGCCGCGCCATGTGGGAATCTCCCTGGCCGGGTGTCAAACTCGCATCGCTGCTGCCAACAGCTCCACAGCTTAACCGCTGCGCCACCAGGGAGGCCCCGGCTTCTAACATTTTGTCCATCCCTGAACTGATGCTGTACTGTACACTGTGTCCCAACCCTGTGTTTTATTCTCATGGTGGAGGATCTTAGGGGTTTTGCAAGCCAATAATCGAGCAGTGGTATTTAAATTAGCAAATGTATACCTGGGTGTTAGGAAAAGAAAGCCTTAAGCAGTAACTGGTAATTGTTGGTAGCCATAATGGATTCTTGGAGACGAGTTTTTGCAAGGTCTGGATCAGAAAAATGGATTGAATCTGAATCTGAATCTGAACCTGCTACTGTGAGGTTTGTCTACACAATTTGCTTTGGGCATGTTTGCCATTTGAATTCTGGATTGTTTGATTACTGGTGTAAGACAAGATTCTAAGATTCTGCTTCCTACTGAGGAAGACATGTTGTGAAAGCACTCTATATGGTGCATGATGTAACTGTACCAGGTTTTCATACCTGTTTACTGCTGTTCCTCCCCCGTGTGGGGGAGGTATAATCTGTAGTTTGATGTTGAATCTGCTCTTTCAGCTGTCGTAAAGTTTATTGCTAATATTTTGATTTTGCTGTTTCAGCTTCTGTCCCAGAGTGGCTAACAGAAGTAAGGAGATGACTCCTTTTAATTGAAAGTTAACTGCTGTTATTTTGATTTCGCTCTTTCAGGTTCTGTTCCAGGATACCCAAGGATTGCATGCTTGATGGCTAACAGGAGATGACTCCTTTTGTTTAAAATTTAACTAGTAATTTTGTTCTTTCAGCTGCTATACTGGATACCCCAGGATTCACTTCTAATGAAAGGCTTAAACATTCAAAACCCTAAAGTGAACAAGGCCATGTAACTCTTTTATAATTAATGAACTTTTCTTCCTGTTTCCAAAGTGTTAGGTTCGTAGGATGATCACTGAAACCTGTGATTTCTTCCAGCAACACTCCATTTTTTTGGAATTTAAGCTTTTTTTTCTGAGTCTGTGAAGAAAAACTGACGTTGTATAAAATATTCCATGTAGCATAACTAAGAGCTCTGTGTGTCTATATGTTGTATGTCTTGTCTTTTCCTTATGCCTCAATGTCTTGGTTTCTAGAAGTTGTAAAATTGGTTTAGATGGAACCTATAAAAAAAAAAGTAAAGCTTTGGCATGTACCAAAAAAAGGTTAACATTGGTTTTCTGAAACTTACAAAACCTTTCAGTACCTGAAATGTCTATAAATTGTCAGTTTTGATTGTTGACCTGCAGTATTGTATATTTCAATGGTTTGATATCTGCAAAAATTGTTTCTGAAGGAAATTGGTTCAAGAAAAATCTCAACTGATTCGAATTGATGGAACTTATGACAGTAAAAATTTCCCACAAAGGACTAAATTGACTGGTGGAGATAAACCTGATTTTTGATAAGTTTTGTTTAATTTTTGCTTTCACTCAATTTTCTTGTTTTGACCAACCAGGATCTGCAGCAATATTGCATTTTTTTAAAGCAGGGCTAACTTGTGTTTACATTTCCTCTCCCCTTGATACCAACATAGTTTTAAAAATAGTGGTAGTAATTTTTACTACTCATGGTAGAGTCTATTTTTGCATAATTTCCTTAGGTGATTTCATCATCTAAACTGAAGAAATTAGAAATGTGTTTCAATGTACAACTTTGATTGGAATTCTTTCAGGAAATTGAATTTGCATTGAACCAAGAAGAGGAGAGCCTGTTGCTTTGTTTATAGGGTTCCAGAGACTTCCAAAGGAGGTGAGGGAGCTTGCCTCCATTGGCAGGACTGCACAAACTGGGAAAGGAAAAGCCATGGTAACCTTGAGAAGAGCAAAGCCCAGGTGGAGTCTGGTGAGACTGACTTTGTTCCTGAAGCCTGCACGGACTGGACGTCAAGAGTTCACTCTGATCCTCTATGGAGTACTCCAACGAAGCCAGCTAAAATTGCTGTTTGGTTATTCGGCCCTGTGACATTATGCAAAAATAGGTTAAAATGGACTGAAAGTAGTTTAGTTCGCAAATATTTTCCTGTGCTGTTGGCTAAAATTTGTATCAAGGTGAAGAGAACTTGTTTTTACTTAAGTTGAACCAGTTTAAAATAACTTTTTTTTTGGTCATTTTGATATATTTCCTGTTTTGTTTTGGCTAATGCCTCCAGATTTTTTTTTTTTCTTTTGACATGGACGGATAGAACCTGAAAAAAATAAGACTGTCTCCTAAGGATACACTCTGAAATATGTGCCACCGTAGATATGGTGGATTAAAAATTAAAAGTGGGGATTGTAACAGGGTGGTCCCCAGAAAAAGGGAGTGTTCCAGGTTTCCTGCCCCACCCAAGGGAGGGTAGAGCTGACCAGGAGAGATAAGAAGTTGGAGAAGAAGAGAGAGGGGGGACTGGAGAAGGAAGGAAGCAGGATGGAGGCCAGAAGAGGCCCAAGGAGCAGAGAGACATGTAAAGAAGCTGCACTGGCCTGGACTGGTTGAAACAGATGTGGGTGAGAGACCCGTGGGGAAATTAACAATGGCAATGTTGGGCCTCCCTGGTGGCGCAGCGGTTAAGTGCTGCGCTGTGGAGCCATCAGCAGTAGTGACGCAAGTTCGATGCCCAGCTGGGGAGATTCCCACATGGCGTGGCAGACCTCTCCTGCCTTGCCCGCTGCTCCCCTCAGCAGTGTATTTCCATCCATCTGCCTGTTCTGCTCCCCACTCTGTCTCTGGTGAACCTTCTCGCTGCCCCATGCCTCTGGCCTGTACCCCCAGCTTCATGCATAAAATAAATAAGTCTTTAAAAACAATTGTCAGTGTTGATCTGGATTTTGATTTTGTTCTTTTCTTCCCAGAATTATCTGGTTGTTTCTGACCCTTTTCTATGGGTCCCCACCGAAGGTGTTTACACTAGTGACAGGCTTTCAGGCCCTGCTTTGTGCCAATCCCATTTGGGTGGAATTTTACTTGCGAGATGATGGGTAACTTTGGGTGCTTGATTTAAAACGATATTCTCTGTCTTTTCTAATTGTATTAAAGTTTCTTTCCACCAAAGGTCTTACATGTTTTGTGTTGATGCGGTAGATGGCAGAACCTATTTAGATTGGGCAGGTTTGGGGGTTCTGGAGTGCCCCTCTCCCTGCCCTGTAACAGAACTGAACCTATTGAAGAAAAATCAAATTTCATTGAGTGGGGAAGAAGGGGAACCCCTGTCTGTGGGAACCAGACCCTCCTTCCACTTGTGGGGGAGGGTGGCTTAGGACACAGGGTGGGCCAATGGGTCATCTCTCTCCAGGGCTTTCAGTCTGGCTGGAGGCCACAAGGACCTAGAGACCCAGTGTCCAGCTTCCAATGACATGTGCATTGGAAGTCAGAGGCATGGACGCCCAGGTGGTCGGACTCGAAGAGGCAAGAAAGTTTGAGATTGGCCAATGGTTTCACAGGACTGAACTGCAACATGCTCATCATGAGCAGGCCTTAGGAAATAACAGAACTCCTAGTGAACTTAGGATCATCCAAGGAACTAAGGATCTGTGGCAATTTGCTGAAGTTCGCTCCATGAATCACTGCATCAGATTTACCTGAGGAGCTTATTACAAATACAGGTTCCAGGACATCCTTCAAACCTCTGAATCAGAACCTGTAGCAAAGGGGGCTAAAATCTGTTGTTTTCATTAAGTCCTGTTCTTAGGCACCGTGATGTAGTTTTGTGTACTCCATCTTTGTCCTGGTTCTGGCATGCAGTGCCCAAGTCCCTAGGAATTTCCTGAGTGATCCACAGGTATCTTTTTTCATGTTAATGAGGTGACTTTGGGCAACACCTAGGGATGGGGGCTGGTTACCAGAGGAGCCATGTGATCAGAGGTTGTCCTTTCAATCTCACCTCCCACCCACATGCCCAAGGATGTAATGCAGCCTCCCAGAGGAGCCCCCAAGGATGGGATTCAGAGAGCTTTGTGTTGGTCAACATAGGGAGATTCAGGCAGAGTGGTATGCTCAGAGGCCACGGAGCTCGGCACCCTCTCCCCACACCTTACGCTCCAGTCTCTTCCATCTGACTGCTCCTGG
>PVIJ01022751.1:0-15493 GCA_004024925.1 Scalopus aquaticus
AAGGCAGGAGAGGTCTGCCGCGCCATGTGGGATTCTCCCTGGCTGGGCGTCGAACTCGCATCGCCGTTGCTGACAGCTCCACAGCGCAGCGCTTAACCGCTGCGCCACCGGGGAGGCCCAGTTTCAATTTCATTTCTTGTGATTGGCCTGTTTAGGTGTTCTGTATCTTCATTATCTAGTTTTGGGTGTTGTATAGTTTTAGGAATTTGTCCATTTCCTTTAAGTTGTTGAACTTGTTTCCATATAGCTGTTCATAGTAATTTCTGATTATTCTTTTGATTTCTGCTGTGTCTGTTGTAATTTCTCCTCTTTCATTTATGATTCTATTTATTTGTGTTATCTTCCGTCTTTTCTTTGTAAGCCTGGCTAGAGGTTTGTCTATTTTGTTTATTTTTTCAAAGAACCAGCTTTTGGTTTCATTGATCTTCTGGATTGTTTTTTTTTGATTTCCATTTCATTTATTTCTGCTTTGGTTTTTATGATTTCCTTTCTTATGTTGGCTTTTGGGTTTTTTTTTTATTGTTCATTTTCTAGTTCTTAGAGATGGGAGATTAGATTGTTTCTTTGGGTTGTTTCTTGTTTCTTGATGTGAGCCTGTATTGCTATATATTTCCCTCTTATTACTGCTTTTGCTGCGTCCCAGACATTCTGGAATGTTGTGCCTTCTTTGTCATTCATTTCTAGGTAATTTTTAATTTCTTCTTTGATCTCCACATTAGTCCAGTGGTCTTCCAGCAGTGTGGGTTTCAATCTCCATGGAGTAAGAGGATTCCTTTTTTTTCTTTTCATGGTTTATTTCTAATTTGATTGCTTTATGACCTGAGAAGATAGTAGGTATGCTTTTGATCTTAGTGTATCTGTTGAGTTTTGTTTTGTGACCTAATATGTGATCAGTCTTGGAGTATGATCCGTGTGCACTTGAGAAAAATGTGTATTCAGATTTTTGGGGATGTAGTGCCCTATACATATCTGTTAGGCCCATGTGGTCTAGGTCCTTATTTAGAGCTTTAGTGTCCTTGTTTATTTTTTGTCTTGTTGATCTGTCCATTGGTGAGAGTGGGGTGTTGAGATCTCCTACTTTATATGTATTTTCTCTGATGTCTGTTTTCAGGGATGATAATAATTGTCTTATATATTTTGGTGCTCCTTCATTTGAGGAGTGTATGTTGATGAGGGTTATATCATCCTGCTGAATTGTCGCCTTTATCATGATGTCGTTTCCATCTTTGTCTCTTTTTACCTTTTTTAGTTTGAAGTCTATTTTATCTGATATAAGTATAGCTGTCTCTGCCTTCTTTTTTGCTCCGTTTGCTTGCAGGATTGTTTTCCAGCCTTTTACTTTCAATCTGTGTTTATCTTTTGTAGTTAAATGTGTTTCCTGTATACAGCAGAAGGTTGGGTTCTGTTTTTTGATCCATCTTGCTACTCTGTGCCTTTTTATTGATGAGTTTAGTCCATTTACATTTAGAGTTAATATTGATACCTTAGCATCTGTATTTGCCATTGTATTTTTGTGTTTTTAATTCTTGTTTTATTCTAATCTTCTTTTTCATTCCTCTGTCGGTTTTGGCTTTAGGATTTCTTGTAGTATTTTTTGGAGTGGGGGTTTAGTCATGACGAATTTCTGAAGTCTCTGTTTGTCTGGGAAGGTCCGTATGCTTTCTTCATAGAGGAAGGAGATTTTCATGGAGGAAGGATAAAGTATTCTTGGTTGGCCTTTATTGTCTTGGAATTTGTTGAATATGTCCCTCCATTCTCTTTTTGCCCGTATCGTTTCTTTGGAGAAGTCTGATGTCATCCTGATTGGTTTTCCTTTATACATTATTGGCTTCCTCCCCCTTGTCAGCTTCAATATTTTTTCCTTATTCTGTATTCGCGTTAGTTTTACTATCATATGCCTAGGTGTAGTTCTTCTAACATCATGGTAATTTGGAGTTCTTTTTGCTTCTTATATGTCCATTTTCATACTTGGAAAGTATTCTTCTATCACCTCCTTAAATATTTTCTCTGCTCCTTGGACCCTCTCTTCTCCTTCAGGGATTCCTATAATTCTTAAATTTCCTTTCTTTATGGTGTCAGATAGTTCTCAAATTTTTTTTTTCATTTTTTTCCCTTTGTGCTTCTATTTCCTTTTCCTTTTTGATTCTTTTATTATCTGAATCTTTGATATTGCTGACATGGTCTTCCATATGATCTATTCTGCTTTCATTGCTTTTCCCAGTGTTCTTTAGTTCTTCTGTTAGACTCTTACTCTCCTTCTTTAGGATCTTGATTTCATTCTTCAGATTGTTAATTATTTTTTTCATTTCATTTTTTTCCTTAAGTCTCATGATTTTAAATTCTCTGAGAGGCAGAGCTCTTCCATGTCATTATTGTTGAGTTCTGATGCTTGATTTTCTTTTTGCGGTGTGTCCTTCCCCTGAGGGCTTGCTTGGTTATTTGTATTTCTGTTTCTCCTTGTTTGTCTTCTGATTTGTTGTGATTTTGGGAAATTATGGCACTGGTAGTGGTAGGCATCTCTTTGGGGTACTTCTTTCTGGATGTTGAGGGCTGATGGTCTGATCTTTCCAGTCCTGTTAGGCCAAACCACCACTGGGTAGTGATGCTGTCGGTATGTTGTCTGTAGAGATCCTCTTCCTCTGTTTTAACTCCAAAGGTCCAGAAGGTGGTTGTGTGGTCCCCAGCTCCAACAGTGGTGTAGAGGCTGTGCTTCGCCAGGGATCGTGATGGTTGGTGGTCTCAGTGCCAGCTCTACTCAGTTCAGAGAACCCTAGCACTGAGGGCTGTGGCCGGTCTGTGCTAGCTCCCTGCAGACTATCCTATCCAACCGGGGCTCACCTTTTCAGTTTCAGTGGGAAACAATAGTATTTTCCCCTATTGCACCCATGAGTGCTACTGCTGAGAGCCAGTATTGGCCATGGTGATGGAGGTGGTGGTGTAGGCGTGAGGTCTACTCCAGTGCATGCAAGGATCAGGTCCAAAAACCCGAGGCCAGAGGCCGGGGTTTAACTTGCTCTGTGAAATCTATGCCCTTGGCATGGCACTCACCTTCTCTCAGTTGGATTGGGCAATGTACGTTGGACCTTTCCCCTAGAGTGCTTGGGAGTCTGCTTCCCAGGGCAGGCCCAGTCTGAGGTGGCGGTAGTGGAGTGGGGGCGGTCGATCAATCCGGGTTCCCCTCATTCCCTTGAAACCCCAGCGCAGTCGCCTGGGGGTGTAACTTGTTCTCAGCGGCTTATCTCCCATCCAGGATCTCACTCAGTACAAATGGAGTGCTGACGGTTCCTCGTGTCCGAGAGTTTGCTTCCCCAGATGGCCTGGGGGTTTAGCCGGTGATGGCAGCAATGTGTGGAGGTGGCCAATCAATCCGGGCTCCCCTCGGTCTCTGGGGACCCCTGGAGCATGCGTGGGGGGTTGGGGGGTGAGGGTGTATGTAACTTTCTCCGGGTGGCTTGACTGCCATCTGGGAACTCACCCGGTATGGGATGGAGCACGCGACTGGGGACGGTTCCTTCCCCTACGGCGCCCGAGAGTTCGCTTCCCCATGCAAGCCTGGGGGCTCAGCCGGTGATGGCGGCAGTGTCTGCTAGTCTTATTTTCTTAATGTCTGACTCCTTGTTAGCATTGGATCTTCTTTTTGGAAGATCATCCCTACTCTGGCTGTTTTTCCTCTTCCCTTCCGGTAAACTGATGATTTGTTACTTGATACGTGCTAACCTGGTATGGGGCAAGGGGAGTGGGTGGGTGTTCTTGGCTATTCAGTTTCAACATCAGACTTAGGCAGATGTTTTGCCCCTGGGTCTCATATGTGGGACCTTCTCCATGATTCTTCCCCTCTCTCAATGGTGTGGGATCCCTACTGTTCCAGAAGCAAGAAGTTGTCCTGTCCCTTTCTCTTCCCCAGGGATAGAGGGTTTTTCCTTGCACTGTCCTCCTAGTTGTGTTATGTCTTTCCTTGTATCTTGAATGTTACAGGGTTTTCTCTATTCAGCAGCTTTTGCCTTAGTTTTGTAGAAGAGAGAGGAGTAGAAACTTGGTGGGATTTTGCTTTCTCTGCAGTTGATCCTGCTGTCCTCACCCAGAGACTTTGCACCACACAGGAGACTTTCTCTCCTCTCTCACCTTCCCTCAGACTTCTTATGTCCATCAAGTGTGGTCCATGAAAAGAAATCCAAGGGCAGATACAAGTCGCCTTTGTTTCCATATTCTCACACTATGCCATACTTAGCATCTAGCCAATGTTGTAAATTTTAGCTGAGTTCTTCCTACCAGCTTGTAGGATGCTCAACACCTGCCCCAGATGAGCAGTTGACTGTCCCGTCTCTCCTTGGAGACTGTCTTTTTTTTAGGTTTCAAACTAGCCAGTTTCTCTGCAACCTTATCTCTCTTTTGGCTTCAAAAAAAATTATATTTTCATGGATTATCCAGCTTTTTCTTGTTCTAAAGGTTAGGATGATTTTTTTAGCTTTCTACATCCCACACAGATGCCAGCTATTTGTTTTTGTTGTCATTTAATTTGCTAACCTGCTTTTTATGGTCTCCTGTTCCCTGAAGATATTTTCAAGAGCTTTTAATATTTTTAGACATAAATATAGTAAACAATTATTTCATAGTGTTTGTGTGATATTTATAAAACCAGACCAGTAACAAACCCAAGAACTAGGACTATAGAATTGAGGCTACATGATGGGGAGGGGAAGAGGAGAAGTGAAGTGGGGAGTGGGCACAATGAACTATGATGGAGGACAAGGGTGCCTTGATTATGGCACTCATTGTGCCCATTGAGGACATGTGACCCTGTGCCTCTGAATCACATACAGTATTGTAACTAATATTACCGCAATTAAATAAAACACCACAAAAACTTGGTGACTATTTTTGCTGTCGTTTCTACAGACTTGTGAAAGATTCTCAAGTTTGTATGGATCCAGGATGGTCCTTTCCCTTGAAAATTTACTTGTGAAGGCTCCCCCAGTTTTAGGAGGAAGATACATTCCTTCAGAAAAAATTATTTTCCTGGAGCTTTACTTTCTAGAGTAAAGTGATCACTTTAAATCAATTCTTGCATGGTGTGAGGTTTTGGTGATCACCCTGGGGATTCAAAGGTGGGATATATACCATACTTGTTTGGGATTAGAGTGATTCTTTTTCCGTCTCCTTTTCTTTCCTTCCCTTCTTATCCTTAGTAACAAGTCAGTCATCACACAGTTTTTGGAAGGAAAACTATCAGAACAAAACACTCTAGAAAGACTCATTCATACAGACTCATAGAGACATAGCAATGTGGAAACATTCGAGCCCAAAGAATGAATATTTTTTTAAAAAATCCCTTCAGGGCCTCCCTGGTGGCACAGTGGTTAAGTGCTGCACTGTGGAGCTGTCGGCAGCAGCGACGCAAGTTTGACACCCAGCCAGGAAGAGTCCCACATGGCCTGGAAGACCTCTCCTGCCTAGCCTGCTGCTCCCCTCAGCAGTGTATGTCAGTCAATCTGCCTGTGCTGCTCCCCACTCTGTCTCTGGTGAACCCTCTCGCCGCTCCACGCCTCTGGCCTGTACCCCAGCTTGTATGCATAAATAAATCTTTAAAAAAAAATCCCTTCATACCAAACTATCAAATATACTCTGGAAGAAAGGAGACAAGAGACTCTTCCAAAGGACCCTCCAATCTCTGTTATTAAATATCTCCCTTATACAGATAAGTAACATCTGACCGCTGGATGCTAAATCAACAACATGCTAGGTGGTCGAAGAATCAGAGGGTAGAAACTTGGGTGGAGATACCATTAGCACCTTGTTTGGGGGCTGGGCTGGAACTTTCACTGGCTAGAAGGCATTCCAGGGAGAAGGTCCCTGAGACCTGTCTGGAGTCCTGTAGTTTCCTGGGTTGTTTTGAATGCTGGTCACGGCAGCTTTTTTTTTTTTTTCTTCAACAAGGCTACTCTCCATATTCTCCACAGACCTGAAGCAAAGAAAAATTTGTTGATTTCACAAAAATTTTGGACATAAAAATCTATACCTCTATGACTCACTGTAAAGCAAGACAGCATTTAGAGTTTATCAAAATCAATAAAATTTAAGGAAAGGAAAATTTCATTACAGCTTGGCAAATCAGAACCTAAATAAGGGTCAATCTTCACCTTTTCTTTTTAATGGATAAGAAGTTCAAGGGCTGCTATTACCTTTTTGTAGAGGTCTCCAAAATTGGTCTTTTTATACAGCTCTAACACTAAGACTTGGGTTCATTGACACCTCCTAGCAATCAGGAAGCTGATGCCCTAGCTTGGATATGAGCTCTACTAAAGGACCCTTCAGTAGACATAACAGATTGTATGTGCAGGAGAAGCTGTCACCTTGGGTTTGGATGGACAATATATTTCCAAAGATGCCAGGTTGCCCTTGAAGTACCGTAACTTGGTTAATGCAGTAACAATATGTCCTATATGCTCTAAATGCCCATTCTGATTATCCATTTCCTTACTCATTTAAATGAAGGATCATAATACTTTTCATCCCATGATCACAGGGCTTCTGAAGGCAGGAACCCTGTTTTACACTCTGACAGTTACACAAAGTAGATAGTCAGTAAACAATGATTCTAAGAAAGGATAAAATAAATGTGAATATTACCACGTTGAGATGAGTCAACAGATCAGAGGAATTGTTATTATTATAAAAATTACACCAACATCTATTTGTGCCATTCCATTTTGGAACCCCAGCCACAAAGAGAGAGGCAGTTTTTGCTCTTGCGCTGGTGCTGCCTGGGACATAATGAGTTGTGTAGCAGGGGCAGAGACTACTGGTGATAAAAGAAATTGGTGACACTTTAATCCTTTAACTCTCAGTGTCTTTGGAGATGTCTACAGAGCCTGGTCATTTCTGCAGAGAATTCTGGATTCCACACTGCTTGCCAGAGGCTTCTGTGTCAACAGCTGAAATTGATGTGTGTCTAATTTTAACTCAAGTGGAGCAGACATTTATTTTGGGAAGATAGGATCCTTTAGAGAATGGCTGCATTGCCTGTAGGCTGGGTCAGAGATGAATTTCTTGATCATCTTCCTTAGCTGGTAGGAAAGATTTTATTGAATTTTCACCTGGCCATGATATAATCGCTTTCTCTAATTTTATAAAAGCTGATCAGGAGAATTTTCTTGTTACTTCCTAAGATGCTTTACCTGTTGCAGACTTCCTGGAGTGTATCTGATTTAGCCTCATATATACCTGCAGTAATGTTCAAGCAGTAATCTTTGGAAGCATTTTAGGGGGCCACATTCTCCCACCCTCCAGGGTATAGCAGCTGTGATGAGAGGTAGGAACAGTGAACTGAGAGTGAGTTAGAAGAGGAATTCATTCTCAGATCCTCCACTTGTTAGCAGAACAATCTCAGCCACCTAAGGCATGAGACCTGCTAAGAACCTCCATTTATTCTCTTATAAAATATATATTTATATAAAATAATATTGCTTTTCTTGACTCTATAAATATGCCTGGAGCTTATTCATTCATCTTTTACCTAAACCTTTCAAGACATGTGCAAGTTATTATTTTTGGAATCTCTTAAGATTGATTCCACAATCATTCTTCATATCTTTTTATACTGCTTTAAAGGTGGAATTGCACATGGAAAAAAGAAGGAAAGGAAACGTCCCAAGATTGCCCTCAAGATAGGGCTGCTTCTATTTGGAAGTTAGTTAGATCAATCAAGACCCTAGGTAGGAGAGGATTACCTCTTAACAGAAGCTGGTGGCATTTTACTCCCAGTAAGATGAGTATGGATTGGTGTTTGTCAACCATATAACCAAATGCTTTTCTCAAAATCAACCACTGACAATTACAGGGAATACCAGCACTCTGCTATTGCAAAGGTACTTACAAGGTCATGGCACAACTTCATTTTGAAAAGTATTCCACTCAAGTTAAGGAACATTTATTGAAGTCTTTTCTGTGCTGGAACATATGGTACATGTTGCTGGAATAAAGATAAGAAGTGATCCTTATTCTCAAGGAGTTGGCATTTTACCATGGTATGTGATATAGACACAAGAAACAATCAGAGAACAGTGATAGAGTATATAGTAAAATCTAAGTGGAATGCAACCCTATCAGGTGACAGAACAAAGGAGTGTCTGAAGTGCCAGTTCAGGCAGCCCTGTAAGCTTAAAAAACTCATTTTTTTCTGGACCTCGTTACTCACCTTTAAACAAGGGGTGGTATTGTGTAGCATTTAAGGATGGGCCATGGACTCAGATTCAAGAGTCTCTCGGTGACTGGCACACAGGTGCCTTGGGTGAATTACAAAAAGACTTCCCTTCCTCCAGAAGAGCTCATTGTCAGCTTGAACTGGGGACCAGTTAAATATCAGACCCTAGCTGGCCCCTTGCTGCCCGCTGTTGGGCAATAGCTAAGTTGCCCAACCACAGATAGCTGTCCTTGACTCCTGACTCTGATGCCTATTTGCTCTCTGATCTTGAGCTATTAACTTAGCATCCCTAAACTTCAGCTTTCGTCCCTGTAAAGTGGGAATAATAATAATATTTACTTAATAGCATTATTTTAAGAATTAAGTGCAATAACACAGGCAAGGTACTGGGTATAGACTAAGTCTTTAATGTTCATTATCAGTAAAATCATCAGGATCATTTTTGAAAAGGCCACAGCAGCTCAGGCCACAGCAGCTAGTGCGATAAATTCAGAGCAGTTTGACTGGCAATCACTCCTGAGTGCGGGTTGCCTACCCATTGGACTGACAGCGGGCTGATCATTTTGTAAAGATGTATAAAGCACAGTATTTGGGATTCACAAGGAGGAGAAGGTCACTGTGAGCCAAACATGGCTTGGTGGGGGAATGTGCTAGAGGTGGCCCTTGAGGGAGGGCTGTAGTTCAGATGAGCACATACCTGGGTGTTGGTCCCAGCTCTGGACACCCATAGAGTTACAGCTCTTAGCAACACTCCTCCAGACAGTCTTTCATGAAGGAATGAACCACAGCAGCCAGTGGGATGAACTCAGAGCAACCCATGGGTGCTGGTTGTCTACCCTTTGGACTGACAGTGAGCGATATAACCTTATGACTTGGACAATGAGAAGTGGAGGGGTGGAGGAACCAGGAATAAACCCTCAATAAGGGGTCAGGATAGGTGGAAAGACATTTGGGTTCACCTGAAGGACACTGAAGCAATCCTCACTGTCTTTGATGTCCAAGCTCATAACATGTGACAGTCCCTGGCAGTCAGGAAGCTTGAGTAGCTTCCTAGCTGGGGTTTGAGCCCTAACAATGGACCCTTCAGTAGACACAGCTGACTAGGTGCACAGGGGAAGTTGTCACTGTGGGTTTGTGTGGGATGGTATATTGTCAAAAATGCCAGATTGCCCTTGAAATAGTGCAACTTGGTTAATGCAGTAACAGCATGTCCTGTATGTTTTAAATAGCACCCAAGGCAACTGCCAAAAGAATCTGGGATCATCCAGTGGAGTTCCCAACCACGGAAAATTGATCATATTACTCTCCTCCCTCTGAGTGAGAATTCTAAATATGCCTTGGTTCATGTGGATACTGCATCTGGCATAACCCAAGCTTTTTCTGTTGCCATGCAGACCAGGCTGCCACTATTGGGGGAACAGAGAAACTGAGAGCCAAGTACATATAGCCTCATTGACAAGAAGAGATCAGGGGCTCAGATTTCAAAGGTCACGATGCGTGAGATTATGCAAAAGAACACAGCATTGAATGGAGTTACCACCTCCCCTCTAGCCCACAAGCAACAAGACTGGTAGAAAGAAAGAATAGACTATTAAATCAGCAAATTAAATCAGTAACAGGTAAAACCACCTTCACCAGGTGGGCTAAATTTCTATCTCAGACTTTAACACATTTGAATGATCAACCAGTCGAATGGCCTGATACCCCATATGCTACACTAGGGTCACCTGCTGAGACACCCAGCATCATAAATGTACAGAAGTCTCAGTAGACAGTTATTGCCCCGACTCTCACCTACGCTTCTGAGAACACCAAGCCCCATTACACCTGCAAAAGAAAGGCATTACCTACTGGGATTTGCAGTGGGGTGTATCACCAGGATGGGTGAATTATTGGGCACCCTTGAGTGAGGGGAACTACTCATCTCCACAGGAATCCTGTTGCAGTGCTATAAACCAGTTGAAACACAGAATAGTTACTACTGAAGAGGGGAAGTAGGTGGAGTTCTGCCCTGGCATAGCCCACCCCTAGTTGCTCTTCTCACACCTGACAGTGCTGCCTTTCCTAGCCAATATGTAGGGTATTGCTGCCCAACAAGATGAAGTTCCTGAGGTTACCAACCTCTCTGTCTTTGAGTCCAGCTGAGTATGTTCTGCTTTCCACTGGTTCAGTCATTTGGCCACCACCTTTGTTCCCTACATCAGCCTGGAGGACATATGTCTGCACACAGAAACCCTTACTAAATTCACCCAGCAAGCCTTAAATGATAGCTGACAAAGACCTTCCTTACTGAGCACTGAAATGTCTCTAATGAGAAAAACTGTCCTCTAAAATGGGATGGGCTTGGACATTATCACTGCCTCACCTGTACCATTATCTAAACAACATTATATATCCATACCTGAAGAATCAGCTTTATTGAAATACATGAAGACGACCCAGCAATACCACTTTTGGGAATCTACCCAAAGGACACGAAAACACTAATCCAAAGGGATACATGCACCCGTATGTTCATTGCGGCATTGTTCCCAATAGCAAAGGCATGGAAGCAACCCAGATGTCCAAAAACAGGTGATTGGATCAAGAAGATGTGGTACATATACACAATGGAATACTATTCAGCGTTCAAAGAAGATAAACACATGCAATTTGCAGTGACATAGATGGAATTAGAGGGGATCATACTCAGCGAAACAAGCCAGAAAGAAAGAGAAAAATATCGAATGGTTTCACTTATAACAGGACTATAGGGAAACCAAATAGGAGAGAGACACTTGGGGGGTGGAGGGAGGGGGAGGATAAGGGCACAAAATGGAGTAGAAAAGAACACAAGGGACCATGGAGATGGATCACGGGTGAATTAGTGGTGGGCTACCCAAGGGGAATACAAAATGTAAAAGACATAAATAACAATAAAAATATATATTATTAAAATAAATATTACCTTAAAAGGAAAAAAAAAAACAAAGAAATACATGAAGACACTGACTAATTCAACTCCCAACTAAGGGACTTAATATTTCAGTGATTTGGATCTTGGGTTCTTGTTGGAAACATTGTTACCTACTTTGGGAAACATTATATTGATCTGTTTTTTCTCTTGCCGACCTGGTATCTGCCTGTGGTCAACCAAGTAGCCACCAAATAATAAGCCTAGTCCAAGTAATGAAGCCAGCATTGCCCCTCAGGGGGGTTGTGGAAGAGGAGGTTGTGTAAAATTGTAAGGCCTAACAGCAAGGGGTGTAGTTTTGGAGATAACATTGGTCAACAGTGAGATCATTACTGACTTAAAAAGGCCCTAACCTGTAGTATCTTGGTGTGCTGAACATGAATATAACCCTGAAAATTTTTTGTTAGCTCTCATTTTGAAGATATTTCATATAATTCATTTTATATGTTTCACCATGTAAATTTATCCAGTAGGACTGCAACAACATCCTAAATCAGCCTAGAATGATATAATATTGCATCGCATTGCATAATACCGTCAAGCACACATCATCCAGAGTGGATTGCATCAATTTCTGATGCATTGCAATACTACTGCCAGGCGGCTGCTGAAGTAAGCTGACGTCAGCAGTGCACTAGATAAAGCCCTGTCGGAAAGGTTGAGCATTGAAAATATTTCAGACTTTGTGCGAGACAGTTTAAGCTACTGTTTCATAGAACTGTTATTATTTTATCCATTTAGGCACAATACAGAACAGTAATGCCTCGAAAGTGCATTCATAGCATGGACAATTTCTGCTCTATTTGTGGGGAAGTGACATTTGCCAACCAGAGGAAAAGTATCACTTCTCAAGTGAAGAAGGCTTATCATCTTTACTTCGGATGCAAGGTTGGTGACCAAGACAAGCCTTGGGCCCTGCATATATGTTGTGCTACATGTATAACACAGCTTTCACAGTGGTTCAATGGCAAAAGACCATCAATGCCGTTTGCAATCCCCAGGATGTGGAGAGACCCAAGCAACCACGTCAAAGACTGTCACTTTTGGTTGGTTCCTCCTCTTTCTGGAGGAATAATGATGCAAAAGAAGTCAAGAATAGTCTACCCAAACATTCCATCTGCATTGAGATGACCGGTTCAACAGCTTGCTGCAGGGTGATGCGAAACAAACATGGAATGCTTTTCGCCTAGTGTCTATAAAGTCTCTTGGGAATGTTAGGGCAGAAAACTACAAGGAACTAGTAGAAGACATGCTGATGCAGTATCAGAAACTTGGCTGCAATATGTCTCTAACGGTCCACTTCCTTCATTCCCATCTGGATTTCTTCCCTGAAAACTGTGGTATGGTTAGTGATGAACATGGCGAACGTTTTCATCAAGATACCGCATCAATGGAACAAAGATACCAGGGAAAATGGTCCACTACAATGCTGGCTGACTACTATGGACACTCCCCAGGGATGCTCCTGAACAGCTGTACAAGAGACAAGCGAAGAAATCTATGACGTAGTCTTTGACTTGATCTTTTACAGGTATTAACCATAGGCCTATTACTATTGGCATGCATTTCATGATGTAAACATCCATTTATTGCAGATGACAAAAAAACTAGAGCCAAAATTAGAACTGATTGTCATATTCGTGTTGAGCACATATAAATTGATAGGAAATGACTAATTTTATTTCAGTAACATGACTTTTGTAAAAATTTGTTGACCAGTGTAATCAGAGAGAGAACATGATTTCTAGTTGAACTGTGAGCAGGACAGGGAAACAGAGGCTTCTAAATCTCACTTCCCTAACTTCGAACATCCATTCTTTCTACTTTTCCTTCCCTAGGAGCCACTTCAAGGACACAGCCTTGAGAGAAAGTGACATGTTACAGAGACCATGTGGATTGGGTGCATGACCGAGCCCCTTTTAGGTCTCTCTAAGCACTTAGAATTCTGGTGGCCTGGGCAGAAATGGACTCCTCTGTGACCGCACAGGACAAGTCTGGGAGGTAAGTTCCCTGCTTATTAAAACCACCACCTACCAATCTGGAGTGGCCTGTCTTCTTCTCAGGTCTCTCTCTGTTCTCTGTGGGGGCGGGGTGGGGTGGGGGAGGGCAGTTGGTGAATCACAATAGGATAATATATTCTAGGTCGGGAAACATCATCCAGGGAAAGCGTGGTACGTGTGAGTCCAACTGAGGAAATTCACTTTTTTTGGAACAGAAACTTCATGTTAGGAGAACCAAGGGGAGGGCTAGAGTGTCCTGATGCTTCAAGAGATGTTTAGGCATGAAAAAGAGTTTTGAGGGAGTACTGTTTCTGAGGAGATTTGGTGGTGTTGGACGTTATCATTCTGTCTCTACTGTGAGGAGAAGTGAAACATCCAAATTACCCCATACGTCTTCAGGCTAACATCTGTGCTCTTCCAGGGAAGAAATGTCACCTCGAATGCAAATGTGCTATGTGATTTCCCAGTGAAATTAGTCGTGTCACTCTATTCTTGTCCCTTTGTGGGGACTTTACCTTTCTTCTCTAGCAGATTTTAGGAATTTTTGTTCTCTTGATTTTCTGAAATTGTACGGCTATGTCACTGGGTCTAGTGCAGATTGTAATTTTCCCTAGGTTTTCAGATTCTTAACAATTTTTGCCTTTACTTTTTTCTTAGCTTGGGGACATTTTTAGTCACTATTTCCTTAAATATTGCTTCATTTTTTTCCCTGATTGCTATTTTTTTCCTGATTGCTATTTTTGGAACTCACTTTAGTTGAATTTAGAATTTCTGGATCAAGTTTCCATATTGCTTAATATTTGTCTCATATTTTCTGTCTCCTTGTCTTCTGTCTGTGTAAATTCAACTTAATATTTGGCTTGCTGGTTTGCCCTTTAGCTGTGTCTTTTTTCCCTACCATTTTATTTTGAAATCGTTTGTTATAGTCACCTACTCTTGTTTCATAAGCCCCTGTCTTTGTTTCATAGTTACCAGCCCCCCCAGGAATATGATTATCCCTTGAGGATATTTAAGTATATTACTTTAAGAGCTTTTCAGATTACTATGCTATCTGTTTCTTTTTTCTAGTGTTCACTTTCCTCAGAATACTGGTGGTTATTGGTTAGATGCTTGTCTTGAAGGAAGTTTTCCATACGACTTTGCTGCACAAATTTTCATTACCCTCCTTCTGTGGGGTGGGGGGGTGTCAGGGAGTGTAAGGGGGGAAGTAGCAGGTGTCTGTGTTCATTATCACCATGGCACTGGTTTCTGCTGTTAGTCTATATTTCTTTTTTAGAGCTGTTTTCCTTCTTTTCAGTACAGCTTTGTAGTAATGTACTTCTTTCTTAGGTAGGCAATGGTTTGCTGCAAAAGTGGAAATTTCAGCAAGTGCCTAGTCTACTTTCTTAAAATCAGAAATCGAAAACTACTTGTACCTAAGATAAGATCCCCTTTAAGTCTAAAACTATAATTCTTTAAATTCTCTTGTATATAGCTAATTGTTGAAAACAATTTATAGATAGTTTTAAATATCTGTGCCTTTCATTTCTTAAAATAGTGACACACTGTTCAGTAAGCAAAATGGAGTGCATACTAATATATTACAAGACACTGAGTTTTTTTATATACATATTTTTATTGTTATTTATGTCTTTTACATTTTGTATTCCCCTTGGGTAACCCACCACCAATTCACCCGTGATCCATCTCCATGGTCCCTTGTGTTCTTTTCTATTCCATTTTGTGCCCTTTTCCTCCCCTCCCCCAACCCCCTCCACCCGCTGATTGTCTCTCTCCTATTTGGTTTCCTTATAGTCCTGTTATAAGTGAAACCATTCGATATTTTTTTCTTTCTTTCTGGCTTTTTCACTGAGTATGATCCCCTCTAATTCCATCCATGTCGCTGCAAATTGCATGTGTTTATCTTCTTTGAATGCTGAATAGTATTCCATTGTGTATATGTACCACATCTTCTTGATCCAATCATCTGTTTTTGGACATCTGGGTTGCTTCCATACCTTTGCTATTGTGAACAGCGCCTCAATGAACATACGGGTGCATGTATCCTTTAGGATTAGTGTTTTTGTGTCTTTTGGGTAAATTCCCAAAAGTGGTATTGCTGGGTCATATGGAAGCTCCATGTTTAGCAGTTTGAGGAATCTCCATACAGCTTTCCATAGTGGTTGGACCAGTTCACATTCCCACCAGCAGTGTAGAAGAGTTCCTTTTTCTCCACATCCTTTCCAGCATTTGTTATTGCCTGTATTTTTAATGTGTGCCATCCTCTCAGGTGTGAGGTGGTATCTCATAGTGGTTTTGATTTGCATTTCCTTGATTATAAGTGATGTTGAGCATTTTTTC
>PVIJ01022752.1:0-15505 GCA_004024925.1 Scalopus aquaticus
CTTTGAGAGTGGGTAAACAGGATAGCCATAGCCCGTGATGTTCACGTGTACAGTGGCTTTGGAGCTCGTGCGTGCGTGATCACTAAGACCATTGGTCGGGCCCAGTTTGACCTTTACCCTGATTGGAGCAGCCCAATAGCACAGTATGAGGATTGGTGGAAACATTGTATATAAGGAGAACAATAAAGAGGTTGAGAGACCATTTTGAAGATCACCTCTGAGTCGCGTCTCTTTCCTGCTGGACGGGGAACCGCGCGCGACAGATACTGGTGAAACTGCCTATGATTGTATGAACATCAATGTGTGCCTATTACTGTAAATAGCTGTTTTCTCCGGGCCATGTGCCTGTTTTATGGGCAATTCAAAGGATATTCAACAATAATCTTGACTATGTTTATATACTGATGATGGAATTTAACCCTCACAAAAATGGGACCAGTACGTCTACTGGTTAAGTGTTTTCAAACAAGTTCTCTTATCCAGCAGGCTAGCCAACTTGTAGAAAATTGTTTTTGAGAGATGCTATACAAATGGACCACTTTTGACTTCCTATAACAAATAGCATGAATTCCAAATGAGTTTTGAATAGTTTTCTTAAACTCTTACTAGACTAATACATCTTTTAGATAAATGTATTCCTTCCCTAAACTTGTGAGCTCCCATGTGCCAGCCACTTTGCTACATGTTGGAGACACAGTAGAAACAAACAAGTTGGTATTAGAAACCAGTATCTGCCGCACTGTGCTCTCATTGCTGCTGCTGTATGCTCCCTTCCAGGCCCCTTCGCCTGAAAAAGCAAAGACAGATATGTTTGTAGACTAACTTGCTTTAATTTACAATTCCCCAAAGACAAATATTGGACTTGTTTTCACACATTTATTTGCCATCTTTATATTCTCTTTGGTGAAGTGTCTGTTCAGATAGGTTTTGTTTTCTTATTGTTGAGTTTTAAGACATTTAAAAATATACATGTATGTTATTTTAAATTTGAAAACACAAATACACATTTAAAAATAGACATGTAAGTCCTTTATTAGGTATGTTTTATAAGTTTTTTTTTTTTTTTACCAATTTGGGAGAAAAAAACGTTCTTTTAACAAAGTCATCAAGCAGAAATTTTTAAATTTAGTAAAACCTAACTTATTAATTAATGTTTTCTCTCATAGATTGGGCTTTTGGTGTTATATCACCCAGTTCAAGGTCTCATAGATTTTTCTCCATTATTTCTTTCTAGAAATTTTATACTCTTGCACTTTACATTTAGGTTTAGGATCCATCTTGAGTTAACCTTTATGAAAAGGTCTACCTTTTGTGATGGGTGTCTGGGCTCATTTTTACATATGATTGTTGAATTGTTCATCACCATTTATTGAAAAAGACTACCCTTTCTTCTTTAAATTGCTTTTGTCCCTTTTTTAAAGATCACTGACTGTATTTCTGTATGTTATACTATGGACTCTATTCTGTTGCACTGATTCATGTGTCTAGTCTGTTACTAATATCATACTATCTTGATTACTATTACTTTATAGTAGGCTGTGAAATTAGTTAAAATGAGTCCTCCAACTTTGTTTTTCAGTATTATATTTGCTATTCAGGGCCTTTTTTTTTGAAAGTGAGTTTCAATATTTTATTAAAATAGCATATTTAACCACTGTTAATCATGAATATGTTAACTCTGTCTACCCCCCACCCCCTTAGGCAGTATGACACAGTAGTGAGTTCAAATATCCTTGATCATGATAACCAACAGAAATATTTCAAAGTCAAGTTTACAACCCCAAACTAGACCTTGGAAAAATCCTGTGTTGAAAGAAACATAAAGTTCTCCGACTAAATTCATTTATCTGCCCAAAGAATAAATACCAGTACACCCCCCCACCTGACAATGCTGCTAGGTTTGTTTTTTTCCTGCATGCATAGTATAATGTCTCATTTCTAAGTACCCACTTTTATAAATAAAATCGGCATTTCTCACCCCATTTAATGTTCCTTTTCAGCTTCACAAAGAAACCAGTAAATAAAACTGTCAAGGACAGTCACGACATAAGCTCTCACAGCAAGATAAAAAAACTTGAAAATATGCAGAGATGCATCTACACTATTTTACATAAAAAGACAGATTTAAAAAGTGCAAGGCAAAATTTGCAGTTTTTTGAGGGGAGTTTTTAGGCACATCCATTTCTTTAAAGCAAGCTTCAGAATGAAATTCCAGTTTGTTCTTCATGACACCTTTTAAAGTCTTTCTTTAAAAAAAAATTTAAAGGCAATAAAAAAAATAGATCCCATCAAGTGTGAAACAGGGCGTCTCTAGTCCCAGAAGTGAGGTTTTCAATTACGGTGTGTCCGTTCTTTTTTTATTCTTGCAGGCTTTGGTTTTGGGATGTATTGATTATTTGCCTGGTACTCAAGTTCTTTACCGAAGTAGTGAATCGCTTTGTTTTAAACCTACTTCTAAAGGCACCACAGGTTCCCACCCCAGCATCAATTCCGCTTTTTTGATAGCTGGTTTTCGTTTCTGTGGGTCATCCTGGGCTTCGGAGAGAAACTGAATTTCACTTCCATTACCAACAAGGTTTTTAATTAACTGAGCAAATTCTAGGATTGTGCGCTCCTCAGGGTTCCCCAGGTTGACCTGGCTGCTGACGTTGCTGTTCATGAGTGCCACCAGGCCATTCACGAGGTCACCGACGTACTGGAACGCCCTCGTCTGAGAACCAGACCCGTACACCATGAGTGGCTCCCCCTGCAGCGCCTGCAGGATGAAGTTGCTGACCACCCACTCGTCGTTCATGTGCATGCGCGGCCCGCAGGTGTTGAAGATCCGTGCCACGCGCGCTTGCACGCCTTTCTGCTTCATGTAGGCATTGAACATGGTCTCTGCAACACGTTTGCCTTCATCATAGCAGGCTCGGGGTCCTATTGGATTCACATGGCCCCAATAATCCTCACTCTGCGGGTGGACTTCAGGATCTCCATACACCTCGGAGGTGGAGGCCAGGAACAGGCGAGCACTCACTCGTTTTGCCAGTCCAAGCATGTTCAACGTGCCAATTGTATTGGTCTTCAGCGTCTTGATAGGGTTGTACATGTAGTTTGGAGGGGAGGCTGGAGAGGCCAGGTGGTATATTTGGTCCACTTCAACGTAGAGGGGCTCCACCACGTTGTGGTTAATCAGCTCAAAGTTCTCGTGGCCAATCCAGTGCTCCACGTTTCTTTTCCTGCCAGTGAAGAAGTTGTCTACCACAGTCAGTTTATCAGTGAGATGGGAACCCACAAACCCTGCTCCTCCAGTTATCAAAATTCTTTTACGATCTTTTTCTGACAAAAATTTTACTGGCGGGTATTTCTGAGTGAAGCTTTTTTCCAAATCTCTGATTTTCTCTCTGAGTGGTTCAATAATCTCGGCAAACCTGCTCTCAATTTTTAGTTCACCGTTTTCCTGGATAGACCTCATGTTAACGATGTTGCCCCAAACAGAGGCAAGGTAGGCTAGCAGCGCGAAACCCTGAAGCAGCTTCATCCTCCTGCGGTTGACTGCAGACACAAGGGCTCACCATCCCCCGGTGCCGCGCCGGTCCAGGGCTCTGAGGCGCGGGGACCCGCCTGCAGCACAATCTCAAGGCCTTTTTTCTTTCCATATAAAGTTTATAATTAGTTTGTCAGTATCTACAAAAGAGTTTGCTGACAATACTGTCATTTTCCTTTCTATGTCTATACTTTCAGGAAACTAGGTAAAAATTTCCAAATATGGACATATATTAAATAGGCATTTAGTTATAATTGGTGAACATCATTATTAGTAATTGCTGTAAATTAAAATTCAATTTCCTATAACAGTGATACAATGTATACATTCTATTTTTCTAGCAAACAAACAAACACTACATTCTCATGGTTAAGGTTTCCATAACCTAGAAACCACTGGGCAATGTTTCTTGCAAACACAAATTCAACTTTCTTATAAATGCAGATTGAGGTAAATGCTTTACCTCAATCTGCATTTATGTTAAATATTTTTAATGTTTTTAGGGTATCTAGTTTATAACTCTCTTCCAGTCTTCTTTATTTTCATGATATTAAATCTAAATTATGTGTTTTGTGTTCTCAAAGCACTTGATAAATACTGCAGAATACCTTAGTTCATGTAACTTACACGTTTAATATTTGGGAGACACAAACTTAAAAACAACAGCAAAATCACACAATTGTGTAACTGCATGCTGTAATGAAAACTGCTTGGCTGGATAAAGATGAGTAAATAAATAATGAGAGGAAAAATGTGTAAAGTTTGAATAAGCAGGTATAAATCGAAAAGTGCAATGCAAGACTCATTACTTTTTCACATATTTAAAATGAAATTCATTTCAAATCCATCCAAAGCAAAACAAAGAACCTTCAAATCTTGCCCTTGCTGCTAGCTTGTATTGCCCTTCTGCCCAACTCCCTCCAACCTGTTCCTCCTGGGCAAGAAAACTGGAGAAAAAGGTACTTTGGTGGAAAAGTTTGAGAAATACAAACTTAACCTCTGTGAGCTTCTAACTTCTTTCGGTGATAATAAGATGAAGTAGGTGATAAAGCCGTTACTATCATGTAAAGTTCGTAATAAATACACATCAATCCCGCGCAGGGCAATTCTACGAGGGCAACTCCTTGACGACCACTGAACTACGGTTGGCGTTATCAGGAAACGCCCCAGAACCGCACGGATATGCGCATGCGCCTCCGGGGCGGGGCGTGGAGCGGTGCTTTCCTCTCAGTAATCGGAAGTCCGGGTTTGTGTATTCATTTACGACCGTCGTAAAATGAGGCTTCGCGACGGCTTCGTAGCTTTACGACGACAACAACTATGGCGGCTGCCAGTGGTAGATTTGAAAGTGCAAGGAGTATCGAAGAGCGTAAAGAAAAAACCCGGATTGCCAGGGCGGAGGTGCTCTGCCAGGTACCTCCGTTTTGGGACTTTTGGAGCTTTTTAGAACTGCGGGAGCGGTGGTTCCTGGGAGGTAGGCCTCTGGCTCGCCTCTCTCCCACCCCCGCCCTCACCACCTGAGTAGCTCACCTTAACGGGGTTGTCTGCACACAGTTTGGTATCACCCTTCTTCCAGATATTCTGGCTTGCCGCTCATTCTCTTTCGAGGAAGTACGGTTTCTTTCTTCTGCGTTTCCTTTTAAAAATCTTACCTTGGGCCTCCCAGGTGGCGCAGCGGTTACGCGCTGCGCTGTGGAGCTGTCAGCAGCGGGGACGCGAGTTTGACGCCCGGACAGGGAGAATCCCACATGGTGTGGCAGACCTCTCCTGCCTTGCCCGCTGCTCCCCTCAGCAGTGTATTTCTGATCTGCCTGTTCTGCTACCCGCTCTGTCTCTGGTGAGCCCTTTCGCCACCCCACGCCTCTGGCCTGTACCCCAGCTTGTATGTATAAATAAAAAAAATATTTAAAAATCTAATCTTGACCTTTCTATCACCTGATCTGGGCCATTCGATGGACCCGGACTAGTGACTCCCAGCGTATTTTACAGCCTAAGTCCTCGTTTCTGTTGTGTCTGAAACGAAGATTTCCGCAACACATGTAGGATGCATGAAAGTAGTCTGTGTGTGACTGTTTCATTCTCCTGTCTTACTGTTGGTATCGGTTCCAAGCTTACTGTGAACTACTACTGATGTAAAACAGGGGTTGTCCCCAGAGACCCAGAAACACTGTATTTCTCCTTAAGATTGGGGTACATGGGGGTAACTTACAAGAAATGGAGGAAGTAAAATATATTGAATTATCTGACGAGATGAAAGAAGCATGGCAATGAAGGGAAAAGCTTTAGTTGGAGAGCAACGTTAGGTACAAGTAAGGGAACCTGTTTCTTTAGTTTTAATCTGGAAGAGCTTTAAAAGAGTTTAAATGCAGATGAGAAGGAGCCAATGGAGGAGACGGGGAGGAGAAGGAATAATGACTACAACCAGATTTTAAAGGAGGAAGAAAGGGAGATTAGGCTTGGACAGAGGAAAGCTTGGCATTCTTGAATTACAGCCCAAGTTACATAGATGTTTAATAAGTGTTCTTTATTCTTGTCTTTTTGGTACTTCAGGCAGGTTTTGGATGGGGTAGGGTTTGCAAGCTGTGATAAATTTTACAGTAGAAGTATGCATAGAGTTTGAGAAGGACCAAACCATTGGAGTTTGGGGACAAAATGAAAGGAACAGCCTCCTGGGGAGAACTCACTTTTACTGTTGCTGAAGGATTAATAAAATAGCAACAATATGATACCGCATTTTAGTCCAGTTGAGACCGGTAATGTGATGTGAAGTTGAATAAAGGAAATCTGATTCAGAATATAATCAGAAAGCTATGAAGGGAAGGTTGTCATGCATCTGTCCCCATTGCAGCTTACAAGAAGCCTAGGTACATCAACAGGCCTCCTTGCCCAGCAGTCCACCACTTACAGTTAACAAGAAACTCTACAACCTTGAGCACTCAATGAACCGTTACTCAAAAATCACCCTTTCCAGTGTCCTCTTAAAACCTATTAAAAGCTAACTTTCCTTTTGCTCCACAGACTTGTCTGTGGTTCACCATAGTTTGCCCAGGTTATAAAGTTCCTGCTATTTATGAGTAAATTTAAATTGACTTGCTAGGGACCCTATTACTTCATTTCAAGTTGCCAGTGATTGGGAGTGTGGAAGGAGAGGGATTTTTCTTTCTTTGTCTGGTCCTTTTGTACACATGACTGTCACTTCCCTGGGGTCCTTCCTGTTTCAGGATCTCTTGCAGCAAGCACTACTTTTACTCCAGAAAATTGCATGCCTGCACTTACTGCCAGTTTGAGGGACAAGTGCTCCCAGATGGATAACTAGAGGGTTTTTATTTTTTGTTTTAAATCTTTCCTTTACTTTAAGATAAGCTAATTCCTGGCAAGGGACACACAATTGATTTGTGAGGCCTTATATGAAAGTGGGAGAAGTTTTTGTTTTACTTCTATGTGAAAAGCAGCTCAACCAATTTTTAGTTTTTCTTTTTTCATTGTTTTAGGCCAAAGCCAATTTTGAAAAGGAAGAAAGGCGTAAAGAACTTAAACGACTTCGGGGTGAGGATACATGGATGCTACCTGATGTGAATGAGCGAATTGAACAGTTCTTACAGGTGAATACTAACAGGTCTACTTGAGGTAAACAATAAGAGAAAAACTTAATTTTTAAAAATTTCAATTCCCGATTTTTCTTCCCCAATTTCAATTTTGCTATTTTGTTATAATTTATATGGCTTAATCTATAAATTCTTTTGCAGCCATAGACACACACATGTATATTTGTATACATCCTTTTGTGTATGTATTCATTAGATTATATCTGTCTGTCAAATGAATCCATAAATAAGGCTAAAAGTTCCCTCATTTTTCTGATAAGTTCTCTCAGCTATATGATTTATTAGTAGTAGATATATTAAAGAAGCTTATTAAGCTTTCTTAAAAGATTTTTAGTTATATTCTTTGTCTCATTTCATGAAAGATTCAGTTTTGGAACATAATCCTTTTTTCTTCTCTAAAAACTTCCTGTTAAAATAAGACAAAACTAAATTTCTTTCTTACCTCTTCAAAAATGAATATTTATAGGAACATTCTGTGAAGAAAAAGAAGAAAAAGGACAAGCATTCAAAAAAAGCAAAGAAAGAGAAGAAAAAGAAGAGCAAAAAACAGAAGCATGAAAAAAGCAATGAGTCAAGTGATAGTTCGTCAGTAAGTTTATACTAAAACTAACCAAAGTGGATACTTGAGAAAAGTGTATGCATAGGACTAATGTTTGGGAACTCAAATACATGGGAACCTAAAAATATTGCTAATTAGAATTTGAAATGCCTGGGTGATATCTTTTAGAGATGTCCAGAAAATAGTGGAAGTGCTGGTTACAGAGAAAGATAAAAGGGTATGATTTGGAATCATCACTTTTTGAAGCCATAGAATGGATGGGAAACTGAAGACAGCACCAACACTGAGGAGCCTGTCAGGAGGTAAAGGGCATTAAGTAGAAATAGCTAGAAAAGTAAGTGAAGCAGGAAAAGCAGTACTGTGAAAATAAAGGAAAGAGTTGAAGACATTTGAAAATCTATTACCCCTCTTTATTTTGTAGTAGGAATAATGTTTTAAGTTTTTAAAATAGGATATATTTATTTATTTGTCTTTTGGCCTAAAGGAAGAGAATGCTGGGTTGGTTCTGGTTCTGGCCAGTTCTGGAATGAGAGGACTTGCAGAGGTGAGGGACACAGGCCAAACCCCTCATGTTTGTTTTCGGAAGGAAAGAGGCCTATTATTCATAGAGGGTGATGAGTTCAGATGTTTAGGTTCAGTTGATTTCCTTGGTATGTTCTTCATAAGATTGTGCTCTTTGCTGAATCACTGTATTTCAAACTCTGGTCCTTGTGTAGTTTGATAAACTAAAATTTTGGTAGGATACTCTGAGATGATATTGTCTTATATGAGAATGCGGTGTATTAATTGATAGTGAGAAATACAAATTGGTAAGTTTGTAGTGCAACTAGCATATTTTGTAATATGCTCTTTTTCTGGTTACTTAATTTTGGGGAGTTCTTATTTGTAAAACCAAAGTACTGTTTTATATAGGGCTGTTTTATGGAGTTAGCATGTTAAGCATTTGTGAAAGTACTTCCTACATACTTCATAGACGAGTTGGTAGGAATATTTAAGCTTTATAGAAAAAATTTTTTTTTTGCCTTATGACTCAGGGAAAAGGGATGTAGAAAATCTTAAAGTGAAAAGAAGATAGAAGCACTGTGTCCACAGTTAGAGCTTTGGGTGACTGACCCACTGAGAATCTGATAAAAGTAAGTGATCCTTTATCCTCAAGGGTTTATAAAACTCCTGGAGTTTATGCAGGGATCACAAATTAAGAATCCTTGTCCTGTGGGGGTAGATGTGGCAGATTAATTATATGTTTATATCATTTGATTAAAGGCATTTGCTTCCTCTTATGATAGACACATTGTGCTTTTTCTTTGTTCTTTCCTGGAAATACATGCAAAGATTTTTTGTTGCAACGAACCGTACCTATCTGCCTTTATACATACCCAGTAAGATGTATACATACACCTTACTGAGAATAGTCTACATGCATGCTGGGTGTCCTCATCAAAGTGAAGTGGATGGAAAACTGAAAGAGAAGCTAGCACTGATGTGGAAGGGAAGGAGGACAGGGGATAGCTGGAGACTTAGGGCTGTTGGGTGGTCTTTTGAAGAAATGTGTTTAGGGAGAGCAGGATAAGTATTAGTGAGGAGAACGAGTTTGGGTTAGCAAGGTCCCAGGATAATGGTAAGCACTGATCTGGAGTAGGGGCACCTTTTCTTCAGAGCTAGGAGGGAAGTTTTAAAGGCATGTGCAGACACAGATTGACAAGGAGGAGGGTCAGGGAGGAGGGGAGCAGATTGTAGATGGTATTTCTGTTCTTTATTTCCTTGTGAAGGTGAGATAAAATCATCACCAAGACCTGAATGAAAGAATGAATGAGTAAAATCTGCCCTCCATTGAGAAATAACTGGCAGTTGAGATGCCAGAGCACAGTATGTTTATTCCATGTGGATTAAACTTTTTACCAGACATTGTGTTCTCTAGGTAGGTAATTTTCATGACCTTTGTGGAAGGAAAGAATATGGACCTCATTTAGGCAGCCTGCTTTTTCCCCTTGGTCTCAGAATTTCTTTGCTGTGCATTAACAAGTGTTTTGTACTATATGATTTCTAGTATCTTTCCTGTACTTAAGTTGCTACCTCCAAAGAATAGATTTTAGAGCCAGACAGATCTTGCTTTCTATTTTGGTTCTCTCTCTTTTTCTTTAATTTTGGGGAGTTCTTATTTGTAAAACCAAAGTACTGTTTTATGTCGGGTAGTTTTATGGAATCAGCATGTTAGCATTTGTGAAAGTACTTCTTATATACTTCATAGACAAGTTGGTGCATTTGTTGAAAACAGACCCAAAGTCTGGCCTAATACTGATTAAGCACATTGGGGATGTTGACTGACTGCTGCTTGGTTGATTTAACAGTGAACATAGTAAGCCAGGTACTTTCCCAGCTGAGTTGTTAACTAGGATCTCTGTATTTTTACAGGTAGGAAAATCGCAAAATTTGAAACCTAGTGGCAAACTCATTTGTTTGGGTGGTGGTTCTCTTGCTCTTTTTAAGCAAAGATGTATTACTTGACATTGGTGGGAACTGCAGCTTTGCTGAAGTGAGTTCGCTCCCTACCAGTTCTACTCTTTGTTTTTTGCTTTCCCTTGTTTTGATAATGAATTACTAAGAACATAGAAATAATTTGGTTGGTACTTATGGCCTTCTCCCCAAATAGTGGATTTATATGTCCTTTCCTTGAAATTAGGGGAAATAGAGTTAAGAATTTTCTTTAGGAAGTTAAATTTTTGTTACTTAAAAACAGCACAGAATTTTTTATTGAAAGTGTGCAAATTTGAAAATTTTACTTTTACTTATATTTTTAGAGCACTGAAGATGAGTGGGTTGAGGCTGTTCCATCCCAGACTCCTAGCAAGGAAAAGGCCTGGAAATTAAAAGATGAAAAGTCAAAGAAAGAAGACGACCAAGTTTTTCAGGTAAGCCATCTGATTTTAAACAAAGAAATGTGAACATATAAAAGGAGATGAATATTAAAGCGAAAGATGATTTTAATTTCTTCAGGAGAAAAGTTAGACTTTGAAAGCAAAATACATTTCTGAATATTTTTGGCAGTAATGTTATTTGTACTTAACTGAGCCTTTAAAGTCTTGTGAGAAAGTGAGCGCTCATCCCTGTTCTGGTCCTTTTGAGGATTCCATATCTCTGTTGTTGGGGAAGTGGCACTTTCCCCGTGAGTTCCTGAAACCTTGTGCTATGACCTCTTTCTGACTTGTTACAGTGAGTAGAGTACAGTCACAGTTTTTCTTTCCTTCCATCTTTTGCATCATTTCTGTAGCAGTACTTATAGTGAAATGTTTACAAATTTTGATTTGTAGTTCATTTGCCTGAGGAAGAATATGGTTTATATACTGCTAACCAGAGTGAGGAAAGAGAGGTGAAAATAATTTAATGTTTGAGTGCCTTTTTTTTTTCTTTTTTTTTTTTAAATATATATTTTTATTGTTATTTATGTCTTTTACATTTTGTATTCCCCTTGGGTAACCCACCACCAATTCACCCGTGGTCCATCTCCATGGTCCCTTGTGTTCTTTTCTATTCCATTTTGTGCCCTTTTCCTTCCCTCCCTCCGCCTCCCTCCTCCCCTCCCCCCCTTTGAGTGCCTTTTGTGTCAGTCCCTGGGTTGAGTGTCTTAAATTTGCTTCTCCTTTTCTCCATAAACTAATTGCTAGAGGTAGAGTTTTTATCCCATTTTCCAGGAAGAAACTATACTAAAGCTCACAGAGACTAAGGTACTTGCTTCAGCTTACATAGCCCTGTACGATTTGATCCAGTTTTGAATTCCTGCTCTTATTACTGTTTGTTTTTTTCTAATCACTTTAAATCAAAATGACTTTTTTTAAAAATTTTAACAGAGAGATGAGTGGATGACTGTTGATTTTATGTCTGTTAAAACTGTGTCTTCATCATCACTCAAAGCTGAAAAGGAAACTATAAAGAAGATAGAGCAAGAGAAAGCCCAAGCACTTGAACAGGTAACATAATATTTAAAATGCTTTAACTTTCTAGTTTGTGTTTAATAATAAAAAAAAAAAAAATCAGATAGTTATATGAATGCAGTTTTACTTGTAAAATTATTCTTTATCTTTCATGGCATTTAATAAACTTAATGAGAACATTATAAAGGGAGATATAAATTCTTTTAAAATAAGTTTTTCTTGTAGGAAGTCAGTTTAAATGTGTACGAGATTCCTAAATTAACATAAATAGTTTATTGAACATTGAGTTTGTAGCTTGGATTCATAAGGATTTAGGGCTTGAATTTGTGTGGTCAGAAAATCTTCAAGGTGAGAACTTATTTTAAAGTATGTTTGTTAATAGTACTTGGCAGCCTGAAGGGCTTGGCTGAAGTGATCACCAGTCTTATCTGGCAATCTGGAGAATCACGTCAGGCTAGACATCACAGGTTTCCCAGAAACGAATTCTGTGATCTAAAAATCATCAATAAGTGAAGACCTAGTCCATGCGTGAAAGTCATCGAAACAATGAACAGCAGAATCAGACCCACAAACCCTTATCTCTTACAAAGTATTTAATAAGTTTATATAGTAGCAATAGGTATAGAAAATATGAGTAAGGAATAGAGAATGAAAGATTTCTAAGAAGGTACATTTGAGAAAGCCAACAAGAACTTCTACAATCAAAAATACTAACAATTGAAATTAGAAACTCAGTAGATGATTAAACAACACATTGAATATAGCCAGAGAGAATGAATAAGAAGTTAGTCCTTGAGAATTTATCTTGAATGCAGCAGATGAGTAAGTGAAAAATCTGTGAGAATGATCTTCAGAGTTCTGTGATCAGTGCTTTCTGTGTTTTTTTTCCAGCTTAATTTTAATTTTGAAAAATGTAGTGGTAGTAAATGTGTCAGCTTATAATTAAGCAGCTATCCAGATGGAAGATTGGAGGCCAGTTTTTTGTGGGTTTTTTTTTTAATATCTTAAATATCTTGACTAACTTCTGTAAACTATCCTTTTCTCTGAGTTAGACCTAAAGGAGTAGGAACCTCTCCTAAAAGATGACTGGAACAGCACACCCACAATAGTGTATTAACTGTTGTACAGAGGAACAGAAAAGGGGAGCTGTGTGAAGTCTGGAAGTTGATTTTACCCTTTGCAAATCCATGTACTGAAATTGTACCCTGCTGTTTGTGGACATTATGGTTTGGTGTGGTAGGGTGACCTAGAATGTGGTTTCAGGTTTTGCTGACATTCAGGCCTGTTTTCCAGTCCAAACAATAGGACATAGTAAACTCTTGAATATCTTTAATGAATTGAAATCGTGACCAGTTATTTTTCAAGTGCTATTACATAAAACTGTTAGGCTCAACCCGCCCCTCCCCAACAATAAGGGCTCTGTGAAGAATCTCGGCGAAGATGTTTGACCTTGGAAATAAGCTCATGTCCCCACTACCCAGACGGGCTGCCGCAGCCCGGTTGCACCTGCAAGGCCACCAGCTCCAAATGTAGTTGCCCCCACCCTTGGAATTCCTTCACCCCTTATAAAAACCCACCCCCCTGGTTGCTGGGTGTGACTTCACAGACCCCCACCTGGGATCTGTGAACCTCGCCCTCCGGGGAGTTGCTAATGAAGGCCTCTTTATCTTACATTCCCCTCTGCTTCTTTGCCTCTTCTATTGCTCGACCTTACAAAAACCACCTTCACTTTCCTCAGAAACTGTAATACTTTTAACTTGCCAGCTTTCCAGTTTTGTTTTCCAGTCTATCTTTTCTTTCAAATTCTTAAATAAACTTTTATGATTTAGTTAAGTTAGCATCTGTTGGCTCTGCTCATTTGCTTATGCAGTTTTTGTCTTTTACACCTATGTCATCTTTATTCTGTTTGTTACTGCTCTAAGTTGAATACTGCTTATTAGCTACATGTCTTACTTTTGACTTCTCCAGCTCATTTATCTCAGTTGTGCTGGAGCTGAGTTACTGGTGTAGTAAACTGAGGATGGCTCCTGGAACATAGGCAGTTCAGGCCTCAATTTACTCTTGTGTGGGCAGCAAAACAGCTTCTCAGTTTGTTGTTTAGCATTCCACAGGTTAATTTTTAAAAGTATAGCTTTGGTCATGATATTGAGCTATTGGAGGTCTTCTGTGATTCAAATTAAGGAGAATACTTTCTTCATTTCTGGTATTTACTTGTTGGTGGAGGAGGCTACACTAGTGTATTTCCTGCCAACCTTTTTTTCCATCCTGACCTAAAGATATAGAGTCAGTTTTTTGTTGGAAAATTTGGAAAGAATAAACTGAACCTTATTGGCTGAGCTGCTGCCTTTCCTACTTTTGGCACAGGCTGCCTGCCGAGACCTTGACACCTGGCAATATCTGCCTCATTGTAGAGTTCAGTTGGGAGGCCCTCTGGTTTCACTCAAGAAAAATTCTCTTTTATTATTAGCTTCATCAGCAGTAAAGATAGTATTTGTCTTATATCTCCTATGTTTTTGTTTTATTTCTCAATTTGTTCAGAGCCTGACTGAAAAGAAAGGTGCTATGCATATTGTTCTCCTTTAAAGACCCAAAAAGCTGCCTATAAGTAGAGTCCAAACTCTTTAGGTTGGACTCTTCTTTCTCATAGGTGATAGTATTTCAACTGCTAGTTTAATCGCTTTTCCTTGTATTTCTCTGCAGATTCCTATCTCTGAAGTTTTGTTTATCTGGTTCTTTCTTTGAGAAATTTCTCATGTACTTGTATCTTATTTATCCACTGACTTGACATATCTTAAGAAATTCTTTCAGTTTCCCTTTACTGGAATGAGTCTCTTTTCCCTTTATATTCCCATAACACTTTCTATTTGGTCCTTCACTATATAGTACTGGTAGATTTCTGTGGGATTCTGTAATTTAATAGTCTTATTCTTTTTCCCTCATGAGATTATATCTTTTTGAGAAACTGTTTTGTTTGTATTTGTATCTTTATTAGTAGCTAGTATAGAACTCTGCATTTAGTAAGTCCTTTTTATTTTTTGTGTATTTAAAATGGAAGATTTACCATTCTTTTCCCCATGGATTTACCTTGCTGTTCTATAACCCCTGGCTTTAGATCTGAAGATTGGCAGCCTTATAGTAATTTTTGTGTTTTCCTTAGGCAAGAATTCATCTTGTGTGCACAAGTAGATCACCTAGTGTGTGAGACCAGCCAATTTTCAAACATCTGCACATTAATTTAAGTGTGCTGTTCTTTGCACATTGTCATATTCCTAACACATGACAAATATTTGGTTTATTTTGAGAAAAAAAAGGTCCTTGCCTTAGTAGCAGAAGTTAATTCTTAAAATGGGTATGGGGTAAAGTGTAAGCGGGGAAGAGTCTAAAGTGAAAGGCTCTCCACTCAAGCTTTCCCACAAAGCATTTGATTTATATCTCCTCTTGATGCTGAGAGTAGCATTTCTTTGGTGTTCTAGCCTAGTGCTTTTCAAAATACAGGCCCTAAAATTAATTTATGCAACTAGCACTTAAAAGTAATAAAGATACATTTTGTTTTCTAAAATCTTAGTTGTGGGGACGACATAACATACTATCTCTGTGGCCCAAGGTCCCCAAAAAGTTTGGACACGATGTTCAGGCCATGTCTGTGTCGCCTCAGCTCCTTAAGCCTTATAGTGCATATGCTGTAGACCTACAGCACTTAGCTCTGCAACCTGTCTACAGTACAGGGAGGCACACACCAGTTTTTTAGCTTTCCCTTACAAGTGGGAGATGTCCCTAGCCCATCCTTGGTTTCAGGTGGTAACACTGGCTCTGCCCCGCTGGAGCACTTAAGTATTATTACCTCATGCAGTTGAATTTGGGATTCTTACTTTCTGCATGCTCA
>PVIJ01022753.1:0-15490 GCA_004024925.1 Scalopus aquaticus
TTATTTTTAAAAAAGATTTATTTATTTATGCACACAAGAGCTGGGGTATAGGCCAGAGGTGTGTGTGGGGTATGAGAGGATCCACCAGAGACAGAGTGGGGAAAACAGGTGGATCTACTGAAATATACTGCTGAGGGGCGCAGTGGGAAAGACAAGAGAGGTGTGCTGTGCCATGTGTGTTAGCTCCCTGGCCTGGGATCAAACTTGTGCTGCAGTGGCTGGCTATAGCTTCATAGTGCTCAGACTTAACCCCTTGCACCACCAGGGAGACCCCTGCTTTTCATTATTAAGATTGCCCTCGGCTATTTGGAGTCCTTTATAATTTCTAGATTTTTTTCTAGGGAAAAAATGTCATTGGATTTGATAGAGGTTGCTTTGAATATGTAGCTCATTTTAAGTAATATGGACAATTTAACAATATTTTCTTCCAGTTCATTAATACAAATGTCTTTACATTTATTTGTGTCCTCTTTAATTTCTTTTAGCAATATTTTGTAGTTTCCAGTCTATTAATCTCTGAAATTCTTGATTATATGTTCATTCCTAAATATTTTGTTCTTTTTGGTTCTACTATAAATTGTTCTAAAATTTTATTTTTAGATTGTTTGTGGTTAGTATATAGAAATGCAACTGATTTTTGTATATTGATTTTGTAGCCTTCAACTTTGCTGAATTTGTTTATTAGTTTTAACAATTTTTTAGAAAATGTTCCATGTGGAACTTCAAGGTTTTCTACATATAAGATAATGTCATCTGTTAAGACATAACTTTTTCCTGTCCGATTTGTATCCTTTCATTCCTTTTCCCCGTAATTACCAGAGCTAGGACTTCCATTGCTGCATTAAATAGAAGTGGGATTTCTTTCTTTCATTGTTGATGGTGTATAATCCTTTTATGTATCTTTGACTTTAGTTTGATATTATGTTGAAGATTTTTGGATCTATAGCCACCAGGAATATTTGTAATTTTCTTGAAATATCTTTGTCTGATTTTTGTATCAGGTAATGCTGGTATAGTAAAATTATTTTGGAAATGTCACATTCTTTTCAATTTTTTGAAAGATTTTGAGAAGAATTGGTGTTGATTCTTCTTTAAATATTTATTTGGTACATTCTCCAGTGAAACCATGTGGTTTTCAGCTATATTATTTTGTTGTTGAGAGGTTTGCAATTACTGATTCATTTTCTTTACTAGCTTTATGACTATTCAACTTTTTTCTTTTAGATTTATTTATTTATACATACACCTGGGGTACAGGCCAGAGGTGTGGAGTGGTGAGAGGCTTCACCAGAGACAGTGGGGAGCAGAACAGGCAGATCAGAAATACACTGCTAAGGGGAGCAGCAGGCAAGGCAGGAGAGGTCTGCCGCACCATGTGGGATTCTCCCCGGCTGGGCTTCGAACTCGCCTCGCTGCTGCCCACAGCTCCACAACGCAGCTCTTAACCGCTGCGCCACCAGGGAGGCCCAACTTGTTTTCTTCATGATTTTTTCTCAGTAGATTGTCGGGTTCTAGAAATTTACACATTTCTTTCACATTATTCAGTTGGTTGATGTATGGTTATTGTTGTTTTAAATGATTCTTTAATTTTTGTGACAAAAAAACACTCAAAGATATTTAAATTCACACCTTGACATTATAAATTTATTTAAATTTTGTAATGATCAGAGTTATGTTTTTAAGTTTTGCAAAAATTAAGAAGAAAGTTAAAGTGAATTTTTTTTTAAAGATTTTATTTATTTATACATACAAGCTGGGGTACAGGCCAGAGGTGTGGGGCAGCAAGAGGGTTCATCAGGGACAGAGCGGGAAGCAGAACAGGCAGATCAGAAATACACTGCTGAGGGGAGTAACGGGTGAGGCAGGAGAGGTCTGCCGCACCATGTGGGATTCTCCCTGCTGGGAGTCGAACTCGCATTGCTGCTGCTGACAGCTCCACAGCGCAGCGCTTAACCGCTGCGTCACCAGGGAGGCCCTAAAGTGAATTTTTATCAAAACTTTCAAGTGAGGAATATTTCCCACCATCTAAAGTTAAATATTTTAAATATCTGCATTTCAGATACTTTACATTAAAAAAAAAGAAAATTTTACATTGAGAAACAATTGCCAGATGTGACATATGATTAATGTCATTATCATATGCAAAGTATCATAGGAATAACTAAAGTATTTTCTTTATGAACAGTCATTTCTCAAAAAGAACACACTGTCAATGGAGAAGAAAAAAGAAATCAACTTCTAGATGTTGAAGTCTGTATGTAACCTAATTTAAGCTTCACAAAACCATCTGAAATATGACTGTTTTTATCTAATTGGTAAAGAAACTGAAACTAAGGATGGTCAGTAACTTGTCAAAGTCTATGGTCTGGTAATAAAAGTTAAGCCACAGCCCTTCTCTATATACATATAACAAATTCAAGCTTGCCAGGACTCATATTAACATAAAGTAACAGTATAACACTTTCCTTTACTAAGCGGTGCAATTTTAAAAATATTAAATCTTTCTTGTGTGTAACATAATGTCATTCATGAATTGAAGGAAAGAAACAAATATAAACTATATGATATATATTTGATGAGTTGTTTTGCATTATTATTGCTATTGCAACATGGAAAATTCTCTGATATAAATGTTAGGTTAAAAATAAGATGTGATATAGAATTCACCCTATAACTTCATCTAGTTTTAAAAATAAAAGCAAAACATTATGTTTTTTAAAACATCATATGTGGATGGTGGTTCTTTGTTTTCCCAATTCCTCTATTATGCAAATTTTTTCGATAGTCAGATTATATCAGTTTTATAAAAGAGGAAAATAATAGCATGGTTTGAATCTGTTATGTTATAAAAAAATATGTTAGTATTAATTTCTTCCTATTTCTTTCTTACCAAGGCAGCATGCTTTCTTTTCCAACTTGAAATGTATCAAAGGCCACCTGGGTTATTTTCATATTCTTTGCCAGCTGGCACAATGGGAACAGAGATTCATATTTCCACAGGAGAATTGAGGGCAGGGGATGACAGGGGCAGTTTCTGTTGCAACACTTCATGATCATTAAAATTATTTCAACTGTGTAAAGTTTGACAATTCAGAATTCTTTGATATATGTATAAAATGAATTCTATTAGGATTTACCAGCCAGTATGTGCAAATGATATATTAATATGATCCTCAATTTTACAACTTCACTGAAACTAAGTAGGAACTTAATCATTCAATCTTTAGCCTTTAAATAGTTTTGAATGTCTCCAAGGTGTTTCCTAGTGACATCAATGTCACTCAGTGTGACCCAATTAAAGTGCTCTTGGAAAATATATGAGAATAAAATTGATTAATATAGAAGGCTAATGGGTTATACTTATTACCCTGTTGGGTCATCGATATGATTGCCCCATCTTTTTTTATCCATTGCTAGCTGATTTAGCTAGCAAGAATGGAAAATAGAATTAGAAATTATTTTTAAACACTAGTATAATTTATAATTATTTCTCTATTCTTGCTAGCCACTTTTTCTGAGATCGATTTATCATTTTAAAGGCTATTTTCATCTATAGTGTTACGTTGTCATAATGCCAGTTTTCACTTTGTATGAATGATATTCTGTGACGGTAGAATATTCATTTTCAGCAATATGTTTCTCTAGACTCATACTATACCACTGAATTTTGATAAAGTAAGTTTAGAACACAAAAGTGAGATCTGAAACTAAGTGAAGTTCAAATATTGATATAAACACTTGAAATTTATTTTGTTGCCAAAAAACTAATTTTAATCAGAATTGCCTGCTGAATTATGTGAAAAGATATTCCCAGTAATTTAAAGAAAACTATTATTTTAAAAGAACAAATTAAAATAATGACTTAATATTTTTAAAAAGACACTAAAATTATAGCTTACCGACCAAAAAATTAAGGGGGGGCATTACTTATCGATAGTTTTTTGAAACCGCTATCATTTTTCCTAACTATAATCGCTCACACAGGAATGAGGACTGTTTAGAGTGTTTTCAACGTGTTTTTTTAAATATTTATTTATGCATACAATGCTGGGGTGCAGATCAGAGGTGTGGGGTGGTGAGAGGGCTCACCAGAGGCAGAGTGGGGAGCAGAACAGGCAGATCTACTGAAATACACTGCTGAGGGGAGCAGTGGGCGAGGCAGGAGAGGTCTGCTGCACCATGTGGTAGTCTCCCCAGCAGGGCATTGAACTTGCACCCCAGCTGCTCCACAGCACTGCGCCTATCCTGCTGCGCCACCAGGGAGGCCGTTAGCATGGTTTTTAATATAAGGAAATATCTGAGGTTTAATAAGTAATATGTTTATGGAACTGGATATGTGAAAAACATACAAATAATCTATTGTTTTCATTGTGTTTTGAATAATAGTGGGATCATTCCATGCAAAACGGGTATTTTAATAAATAATAACAGTATTGATTATATATTGATATATGTCATAGCGAAGGCATATATGTTTTAAGATATTGAGCTTCTAATTTTCACATAAATACTATAAATTAGATTAGTAAAGTTTAGGTGGTATAAATTTTTTAAATCAAGGTAAATAAACAAATACTGTATTTCATCCAACTATGACACATTGGTTGGAAGATGCACCATTATCTTATATATCACTAAAAATGATACTAATTACATTGTGATATAAGAAATACTTTCTTCTGACTTGGGATTATATAGCTACTGAAGGATCTCCTTTAGGTTTAATTTGACATCTAAATATTTATATATTTACATCTTATATATATAAAAGGGAAATAAAAGTGAAAAGAGTTGGGTAAGATATTACCAAAATTTCCTCATATCCAGAGTCTGACTATTCAACATCAACCTTTTGATGCAAAGTAATCCATGTCCGTGTTTTTGCACATATTATGGTCCTCTGTAGCTCTGTAATACTCTCTAACACCAGAAAGTTAGTGGAACAGTATTTCTTAAGGAATCCATGAAAGACTTCAAAGCATTTTATACTACACTCTAAAGCTGGCTTGGCAAGTATGTAGAACTGTCCTACTGCTCTATGGCTATTACTAAAAATATCAGGTCACCAGTGAGCTCACTCTTCCTTGCAATAACTTGCTCCTAGAGTTAAAATGTATTCTACTTTTGTATCCCTGTTTGCTTTCCAAGCCACAAACATTCATTTTATAACTTTTGACTCTGAAACTTTTAATCTTTGTAGGTGCAATAACAACTACATCATGACTGGCAGGCAGTAATTGTTGTATTCAGTGATTTCAGAATGAAAACATTGTGAATGATATGATATTTGAACTAAAGTAAGGATTAGACCCATAATTTAAACTGAGATCCATATAATTTAAAAGACTATTATCTTTATCCTTTGCCATATTGACCCTAAAAGTGGCAGTCTACATAATTAAAAGCTATCCAATTTTAGTGTGAGGCACTTTCAGATATATTTAGCTATTTTTTCTTTGTTCAGTAAAAACTATGAAAAATTTGGTATTTTTCATAGCTTGAAAACAGTCTAAGAAACATGTTCTTTCTCAAGACAAATTTGAGGTTATTTGTGTAGCTTTTATTTTATAGACTATAAAGGTGTTCTGAATCCTGTACTACATTATCATCAAAAGTGGTTACAAATTTCTATCAAGATATAAAGTTTAATAAAAACCAACAAAAAACAAATACAAGACTGCTTTTTGTAAGAAAATCAGTTCAGAATATTAAAGCTATTTTTCCTTAGGTTTTTTCTAAGATTGAGTTTCAAATTTAAACAAATTCCTATCCTTGTTACTTTGCATTATATTCATAGATTATAAGAATTGATATTATAAAATGTTCTAGACTTGTAATAAGTTAATACTGGTAGTACTTTAATACTTATGTAGTTTTCTGCTATAGAAAAATGGGCTGAAGTAAACCTTCTATTTTAGAATAGAATTCAGGTAATGGAAGAAAAAAGTCGAATTTTCAAAATGAAATGTTTCGTTTAAACATTCAAAATAATCTAAATGACTAAAAAAAGTATCCTTTTTGTTGCTTTGATTTATCCTATGTACTTACCTGCTCTGTGAGCCCAATTCCCAAGAAGGGAAATACATGTATGGGTAGCCCATTGCTTTGAAATCATGTTCCTACAATCATTTATACCTGAAAAGTTCTATAATCTTTGTTCACATCACTAAGGCCAATATGTATATATTAGCCTTACCATGACATTATAATGGTAGAATCAAAGTTTTCTACTTACTGTCTTTCCCTGAAAGAACACTGGTTAAATAAGTACTCACAGATAAGAGCACCTTTGTGAAGTCCAGGAGTCCAGAGGAAACATATAGGACATGACTGAAGAAAAAAAAAATGAAGATTTAATGCACTGAAGACGATAAAAGAAAGAGTTTCACTTTTTACCAAAGGCACCCTTCCCTAAGGTAGCACAGCTTACTGCCACTGGACCTTAGTGGGCTGTGATTTCTCCCACAGAGGAAAGTGACACTGAGTGCCAGGTTTTCCCAGCTGTGCAGGATGTTGCTAAAGAATCCACGTCTTTTTTGTCCTATCCATTAAGGTAAGTAGGGTGTTTGAAGGAGTTGGGGAGCAGCTGGAAGAACTGTAAATGAGGCTTTCTTAGAAGGCTTTACAGACAGGGGAACTACTGATCTTATCTTGGAGTCTGTCACAAAACCTGCCCATCAGCCATTGGGAGCACCTCGCCTGAGGATCCCTCCACTGGCCCACAGCAGTGGGATCTAAAGCAGTAAACTACCCCTAGCAGATTCTGGCTGCAGCACAGTCTTTTATGAGTTGCTGTTTTCCTTTAATCTAGAACCCAATGAAGCTGTTGCTAATTACTCAGTAGAACAATATTGCTACTGACCCCCATGACCATGGATCATATTGTTTAATATTTTGTCATTCAAGTGGATAGTTTTCATTAAGAGAAATTTTTTCCCTTAGTTCAAATTCAGTTAACCCTCTTCCTTTCCTCATTTTGTAATAGAATTAAAAATTTCTAATTTCTTTTTCCTTTCCTCATTTTCACTATATTTCATTTTCACTTTTTTTTTTTCTTTCTGAGAATTAAGAGCTTATTTTTACATCCTTGTAGAACTTTCGCTTGGTCCAAAATACTTTTCTAATTTCTAATCTCTCCTGTTGTTTAAAAGCATATTTAAAAGTCTCCATTTGAGAGCAAAAGGAGAGAGGGCAAATGCATTTTACATAACATTTCTCAATTATTATAGAAATAACTGCAGTAATTGAAACATCAGGATATTGCTGCAACTTATATATCAGCTTAAACACTATTCAGAGGAGAACATGGAAAACAGAATTTTGCTATGCTATGATCTGAATATTTGTATCCCTGTGAAATTCATATGTTGGAATCCTAAACCCAAAGGTGATGGTAGCAGGAGATGGGGCCTTCGAAGACAGCTAGGTCAAATGGTAGAATCCTCATGAATGGGTTTAAAACCTTATAAAAGACATTCCAGAGAACTATCTTGCCTCTCCCTGTAAATGAGGATACAAATAGCAGTCTGATCTGAACGATCATACTGGCACACTGATTTTGAACTTCCAGCCTCCAGAATGATAAGCAATAAATTTCTGTTATTTATAAATTACCCAGTCTCTGGAATTTTGTTATAGCTGCCTGAATGGACAAATATATATAATGTATATAGTGCTTGGAGGTTGAATTTATTTTCTTTGTCTGGAGTGCTAGATTCTGGTGGCGGTGGGGGGATATAAATTCCAAATTAAAAGGTATGGCAGAAACCTTTTAGCTCTTCAAAATCTTGAAAAATGGAAGGTAGAGATGAAGACAGGCTGTGGCAAAATTGGAAGGCCACCAATTAGACACCTTTTGTCATTATAAAGGATTCCCTAAGAGCAATAGCAGTGAATACCCAGCAGCAACTTCACTTACGGATCTGGCTATAGACGGTTGTACCTAGAGTGGAGGTTGAAGTCCCAATTAAATAAAAACCTAAATGAGACATATCTCCCACTCCTCATCAGGCCTAATCACTGCAGATAAACAAGTCTCAATAAAGCTGCATTTTAGAAAACTGGGATGACTTTATAAAGTCAGATACTACAATCATAACTAAAATTATGTACACATCTAACTACCTAAAGTTAAATATTTAAGTATCACAAAAAGAAGTAAATGGAGGAGATAAAGGGCAAGTCAGAAAACATTTTCACCATATGTGAAAATGTGATATATTTTTCAAACAAGTTTATTAAAAGTTAAAAAAGATATGATTAACAAAAGATAATGAGCAAAGGGTGTGGCAATTTCATTCACAAAATAAATGCAGATGACAACGTGAAATTATTTAGATGCCTTAGTAGTCAAATAATTGTGTTAATTTCTATACTTTTTCTTTTCTGTGGTATATCCATACACTTGAAACTTATCATGTTATGAATATTGCAAATTATTATTAGCAAGAAAGTAAAACAAGTTTAAAAACAATTTTCCTTTTATTTAAAAAATATATATGGTATAAATAATTCTGTATGCATGTGATACAGCATGTTTCTTGATGAATTTAGAGGATGTAACTCCAGATAAGATGATTATTATGACTGGTTTCTACTCTTTCCTCAATACTTTTAGTTTTCAAAAGTTAATATATATGAACCAATATATTAATCAAACAAGTTTATAAATTGTAATTAAACTAGTGCATAATTTTGGATGGATTCAGTAAGAAATATAAATCAGGGTAGATACATGAGCTTAAATTGCCTTAACAAAATGATCTGAGATATAACATTAAAAATGATCCAGGGACAAGATGGCTTTCCAAATCTATTTTCTTCAAATATTACAACTACTCAAATGGCAATTGGCAAGAAATTGGATAAATATATTTCCGGGTGCTCACATGACTGAATACGTTTGACAATCAAAATGAATAAACAGTTACATTAAAGACTACAGGTATTTCATTATATTCCTGTTTGAAGAGAGTAAATTACAGAGAATTATATAAAATATGAATCTGCTTTGTAAAGAGAAAACAACTAAAGCAATAATTTTTTAGAAATAGAATGAACATAATTTTAAAAACCATATAAAAGCAAATCACAAACATAGAATACAGGAGTGGGTATTTCTTTTGGGAGTTGATGTGCCTATATTGAGGGAGGGAAAAAGAAGTGGATATAGGTTCTTATTAACTCATAGAAGATGGATGCAATGAGTTTTAACAATTTCTGATCAGTAAACAAACCCATTTTTTTATTGATAGTAAGACTGTGTCATGAAACAATTATATGGTAAGCTTAAATTTATAATAGGGTTGTTAAAAATAAAATTTTAAATAAATAATTCTGATAATGGATATTCATTTATTCCACTGAGATATTTGTACTTAATGACAAAGGACAATGTATTTACTGACTAAAATGGTCATGTTTACTTCTATATCTAAAAAGTACTATATAATATGTAAAAACAAGAAATACAGGTATAAATTTCACCTTTTGTGTGTATCCACTATATAATTGAAGAGATTAAGTTACTACCACTCTGGAAGACCAGATACTGGTCAGATTGCATCTGTTCTTCTATCAAGAATTTGATGTTCATTGTTCAGATACATCAACTGTAGTAGTATTTTGCCATTTTCAATCTTATAGAAATGATAGATGGTTTATGTGTGTGTGTGTGTGTATGCTTAAGTTGGATTAAAAGTAAAAAAATAAAATAAATTAATAATAATAAAAAAGTAAATATAGGGCCTCCCTGGTGGTGCAACCGTTAAGTGCAGCGCTGTGGAGCTGTCCGCAGCTGCAGTGCGAGTTCGATGCCCCACCGGGGAGATTCCCACATGGCGCAGCAGACCTCTCCTGCCTCCCCTGCTGCTCCCCACAGTGGTGTGTTTCGGTTGATCTGCCTGTTCTGCTCCCCACTCTGTCTCTGGTGAACCCTCTCACCGCCCCATCCCCCTGGCTTGCACACCAGCATTGTATGCAAAAATAAATAAATCTTTAAAAAAAAGTAAATATAAATGCTGGACAATTTCTAAAGATGTCTTAAATTATTGGAAGAGCAACATGACAACATGAATTTATATTTGCATACATTAAGTGTATATCAGCATCTTGTTTTTTCTACTCACTATTTTTTTCTGCTAATAAAACTGGTCAACATTGATATCGTTACTGACTTTAAAAGGCCTTAATCTGTAGTATCTTGGTGTGCTGAACATTTCATAACCCTGCACATTTTTTATTAGCTCTTGTTTTGAAGATATTTCGTATAATTCATTTTATATGTTTCACTGTGTAAATTTATCTAGTAGGAGGACTACAACAACATTCTAAATCAGACTAGAATGTTGTAATATTGCATCACATTGCATAATACAAAAATGCACACATCATCCAGAGTTGATTGCATCATTTTCTGATGCAATGCAATACTAGTGCCAGGCGGCTGCTGAAGTCAGCTGATGTCAGCAGTGCACTATAGAAAGCCCAGTCGGAGAGTTTGAGCATTGAAAATATTTCAGATGTTGTCTGCTTTGAGACCAGTTCCACATGGTGAGGGACTTCCTATTCCAGAACCTCCAGCAGAATATTCTCTTGATTCATCTGATGAAGACAAGGGTGAGCCGACCTGTTCTTCTCCTGTTCCATCAGCATGCAGTGATTCAGATTTTCACTGTGGTGCATCATCAACCCCACACAAACTAACACAGGAAGAACTAAATGACCTGGTTCATGATTTGTACTTATCCAAGAACAAGGCAGACTTGCTGGAATCATGACTCCAACAATGGGATCTTCTAGAAGAAGATGTCTCAGTTACTTTATATCGAAAGTGCTACCAGCAGGTGGAGCCTTTCTTCAGAAAGGAAAGTACTCTGGTATTCTGTTCCAATATTGAGGGCCTCATGAATGCCTTAGAAATCACTCATGACCCACAAGAATGGAGACTATTTCTAGACTCTTCAAAACTGAGTCTTAAGCCTTGCACAGTGTCTTCCATCTATTCCAGTAGCGCATGCTGTCCACATGAAAGAGACATACAATAACTTAAAGCAGCTATTAAATTTCATTGAGTATAACAAGTACAACTGGCATATCTGTGGTGATTTGAAGCTAGTTGCCCTTTTAATGGGACTGCAGCAGGGATATAAAAAACACGTGTTTCTTATGTGAGTGGGATAGCTGAGCAAGTGAATTGCACTACTTGTGAAAGGAATGAACTCACTGACAAAATGTAGCAATTGGAGAGAAGAATATCCAGCACCCAGCTCTGGTCAAGGCTCACAAAATCCTGCTACCACCCCTTCACATCAAACTAGATTTGATGAAGAATTTCATGAAAGCTATGGACTGGACCAGCTTTCTGATACCCTTATCAAAAATTACCTCAACTCAGTGAAGCAAAGATTAATTAGGGAGTTTTTGTGGGTCCTCATATTCGAGAGCTCTTCAGAGATGACTGGTTCAACAACTTGCTGCAGGGTGATGTGAACAGCATGGAATGCTTTTTGCCTAGTGTCTACAAACTTTCTTGGGAATGTTAGGGTAGAAAACTACAAGGAACTAGTAGAAGACATGCTGGTGCAGTATCAGAAACTTGGCTGCAATAGGTCTCTAAAGATCGACTTTCTTCATTCCCATCTGGATTTCTTCCCTGAAAACTGTGGTATGGTTAGTGATGAACATGGCGAACGTTTTCATCAAGATATCGCATCAATGGAATAAAGATACCAGGGAAAATGGTCCACTACAATGCTGGCTAACTACTGCTGGACACTCCCAAGTGGTGCTCCTGAACAGCTGTACAAAAGACAAGCGAGGAAATCTAAGAAGTAGTCTATGACTTGATTTTTTTTACAGGTATTAACCGTAGGCCTATTACTATTGGCATGCATTTCGTGATGTTAATATTTATTTATTGCAGATTACAAAAAAATCTAGAGCCAAAATTAGAATTTGACTGTCATATTCGTGTTGAGCACATACAAATTGATAGGAAATGACTAATTTTATTTCAGTAACATGACTTTTGTAAAAATTTGTTGACTAGTGTAATTCATGCTGATGACTAAACACTTATTTATTGTTTTTCTGTTTATTTTAATACTCCATTATGTATTCAGTTCCTTTGACTGTTATTTAACATTTAGGGGAGTTTCCACATTTGGCTGTTACAAGCAAAGCTTCTACTTTTGAAACATCTTACTTTTTGTGTATGTCTTAATGTTTCAGTCTAACCTACAACCCAGAAACACACAGACCTGGATTTTAAAATAAATTCATCTTAATTATATATTAGCCTTCTCCTGCCAGTGATTGCTATAATATACACTGCTAAAATTTTAGAATTTCTGTTCTACCTTTTTTTTTGTCAGTATGTAACTGCTACAAGAATTTTTGTTTTTTAGCAATTTGATAGGATTAAATTAAACCTCCATGTGATCGAATGATGTTTTAGTGATATCACATCTGCAGGTAAGTGCAGAATTTATAATTGTACATTTTAATGATTTTTTAAAATGATGTGTGTACACTCATATGACTACCATCAAAATCAAGACATTGAACATTACCAGCTCTCCAGAAACATCCTTCATGTCCTCTAGTTATTAATCCTAAATATAACCATATTCAAATCCTATCATTTTATATAATCCACACCTGTTTTTGAGCTTTTTTTTTTATAAAATGGAATGAAACTGCGTGCTACTTTCAGTATCTTGTTTGTGAAATTCATTAATGTTGTTGCCTTAAGCAGTTATTTGTTCTCTTTCTCATTTTTGTAGAGTATTTCATACTATGAGTATAATACATTTTAAAATTATTTCTATTATTTAAGGACTTTTAGGTTGTTTCCAGTTTGTGTCAATGATAATAGCACTGCTATGAAAGTCTTTTTTAAGATTTTTATTTATTTTGCGTAGACGAACTAGAGGGTAGGCCAGAGGTATGCAGGATGAGAGGATTCACCAGAGACACAGTGGGGAGCTAAACAGGCAGATCTACTGAAATACAGTGCTGAGGGGAGCAGTGGATGAAACAGGAGAAGTCTTCTCTGCCATATGGATTAACGCTCTGGCCGAGGATGGAACTCACCTCACTGCAGTGGTAGTGTTGAGACTTAATCCCTAGGCTACCAGGGAGGCCCTGCTATGACATTCTTGTACATACTCTTTAGTGACTTATGTTTGCATTTCTTTTTTTTTTTTTAAGATTTATTTTTTATTTATACATACAAGCTGGGGTACAGGCCAGAGGCGTGGGGCAGCGACAGGGTTCACCAGAGATGGAGCGGGTAGCAGAACAGGCAGATCGGAAATACACTGCTGAGGGAAGCAGCGGGTGAGTCAGGAGAGGTCTGCCGCACCCTGTGGGATTCTCCCTGGCTGGGCGTCGAACTCGCGTCGCCGCTGCCGACAGCTCCACAGTGCAGCACTTAACCACTATGCCACCAGGGAGGCCCTTATGTTTGCATTTCAGTCAGGCTTAAACTGAGGACAGAAATATCTTGTTCATTGGCTATGTGTATGTTTAAATTAGTAGATTCCAGGAAATATTTTTCCAAAGTGGTTTAGTATATATTCCTCTTAACAACAATAAAAATCCAGTTGTGCCATACATTTTTAAATTCTACATCATGTACTATAATTTATTTCTGAATTTTCCCACAAAATGACAAATTAGATAGATCCCAATGATTGGATACAACCAAAAGTTGTCACACATTTTTAATCTCACCTTGGAAAAAATAATGTATCTATTGATGGCTAGTAGACTGAAGTAAAGTAAAGTAAAGTTAAGGCTGAAGTAAAGTAAAATTTTGTATATACCCAGTCAATTTGCCAATGTATAAGCAGCAGTGTAGGGGCTCCTAAAATATGGCACTCTTTATTGCTATTTGATTGAAATCATCACATTTTTTATATTATATGACTTTTAAATCTGTCTTGAAATTTGACTCTAACCTTTGTGAGTTGGCTTTATTTACCTCATTGCTGGTACAAAGTGACAAGCCATGAGACAAGTTTTAACATGAGGTTAAAACTGGCACTGAGGCAGGCTTATAAAAGCTTAAAGGAAAGAGAAGACAGTCTTAAAACTAGAACTTGAGTTCAAAGGGCCCAAGTAACCAAAGTATTTTGTCTTGAAACGAAAGATCTCTGACTTTGTTTAAAGTCGACCTTGTGAGGGCTTCCCTGGTGGCGCAGCGGTTAAGCACTGCTCTGTGGAGCTGTTGGCAGTGGTGAAGCGAGTTCGACGCTCGGCTGGGGAGATTCCCACATGGTGTGGCAGGCCTCTCCTACTTCAACCACTGCTCCTCTCAGCAGTGTATTTCCGTCGATCTGCCTGTTCTGCTCCCCACTCTGTCTCTGGTGAACCCTCTCGCCGCCCCACACCTCTGGCCTGCACCCCAGCTTGTGTACATAAATAAATAAATCTTAAAAAAAAATAAAGTTGACCTTGTGAGCCTGTTACCAAGATGAATGTTTTCAAAGAGTTTATATTGGTCTTCACATTACCTTTTTAAAAATTATATATATTTTTATTTACATCTTTTAAATTATTGTGTATTCCCCGTAGTTTACCCACCACCAAATCAACCTTCACCATAGTCCTTTGTGCTCTTTTCTCCCCTGTTTGAACCCTTATCCTCCCCCTCCCTCGCTGAATGTTTTTTATTTATGGTTGCCTACACATTACCTTTTTAAACAACAAAAAAGTCATGATTAATCTTATAAATTCTCATGGTTCAATGTTATTCTTAGCATTGCTATTATGATAAACTTTATAATTTCCATTTTATAGGTGAAGAAAATCTCTTCTTTAGATGGCACATTTTCTTGTAGATGCATTATTGAAGCTATCTTTGTCCCTTTTTAAGAAGAATGTCATCTACTCAGCCATGTCACAAATTTTTTTTTTAATTTTTATTGTTATTTATGTCTTTTACTTTTTGTATCCCCCTTGGGTAGCCCACCACCAATTCACCCATGATCCATCTCCATGGTCCCTTGTATTCTCCTCTCTCCCATTTTGTGCCCTTATCCTCCCCTCCCCCGCCCCCCCCACCGCTGAGTGTCTCTCTCCCACCTGGCCTCCCTATAGTCCTGTTATAAGTGAAACCATTCGATATTTTTCTCTTTCTTTCTGGCTTATTTCACTGAGTATGATCCCCTCTAACTCCATCCATGTCGCTGCAAATTGCATGTGTTTATCTTTGAATGCTGAATAGTATTCCATTGTGTATATGTACCACATCTTCTTGATCCAATCATCTATTTTTGGACATCAGGGTTGCTTCCATACCTTTGCTATTGTGAATAGTGCCGCAATGAACATACGGGTGCATGTATCCTTTCGGATTAGTGTTTTTGTGTCCTTTGGGTAAATTCCCAAAAGTGGGATTGCTGGGTCGTATGGGAGCTCCATGTTTAGCAGTTTGAGGAATCGCCATACAGCTTTCCATAGTGGTTGGACCAGTTCACATTCC
>PVIJ01022754.1:0-15485 GCA_004024925.1 Scalopus aquaticus
TGGGGGTCGCGCTCCCAGTCGGCTGGCCGGAGCCCTCCGACCTCACCGCAGTTTCTAACCTTGTATTCAGTGGCTCTCAGGGGAAGCTGGTCCGCCCATCTCTCCTCTCTGCTCCTCCTTTGTGTGGGATTAGATGTCCCCTCTCTTCTCTTTACTCCGACTCTTCAGTTTATTTATAAGTCCAAAGCACCCCCAGGGTCAATTGTATTGCGTAGGGTATCCGGTTCTCGTTGAGACAGCTCTCAAAGTTAGGGATATTTTTCCCCAAGAATCTATTTTTTGCAGGAGAGCCTGATCCTAGCGTCTGTTCGCCGCCATGTTTTGGGGGCATGTTATAAGGAATGATCTTGATGGAGAAACACATTCACCTGTCAGATGTAGTGGTTCTTTCTCAAGAGAATACCCACTGATATCGTTTCTGTGAAGTTCTAGTACTTGAAGTTAACATCAGTGAAAGCTGCAGGGGTCGTCAATGGCTGAGGCTGTAGGTGTCCACAGTGGCAATGAGGAGCGATGAAAATTTCAGTGGTAAAGACTGTTGATAATCTCCTGATCATTTTTCTGCCCATAGCGATATGGTGGCTTAAGGGATCCTCCTTGGTGTTGAGTGTGGTTGAATGTGATGGTTGAGTGGCGGTGACACTGGTGTCTGAAGCACAGGCACTCATGAACAACCATGGAGTTGGGACCCAGGGTGGGATAGTGGCTTTGGCGTCTAAGATGCTGACTAGTTCATAGCAACAGTGGCTCCAGTGTGTGAGATGTGGACACATGGACTGGCTTCAGAGCCAGTGTCTGGAGTTCAGAGGTACGTGAAGCGACTGTGACTGTGGGATCTGAAGCTTGTGAGAGAATAGGATGACACTCTTGATCCCAGAATCATACAATTATAGGTCCTTCTCAGAGTGGAGGAATTAGCAGATGTTTTCTCCCTGGAGGGTTTGTGGTGGCAAAAACTGCTAGTTGTCTATGTGCAAAAGCTGCCATTCCTCTTCAGATAAGTCTTCAAGCATTTATACCAACAAACACTATGGGGATCTCCACTGTGATAGCTTCTGCAGCTATGACCGAGGTTTTGGAGATCTTCAGCTTCAAAGACTTCTGGAATCCTCCATAGAACAGGTCTCTAGAGACCACAATTGCACTTACCATGTGGCTGATACTGCAACCCCCACTTTTCTTTGTTTCAGCTATTTTCAAACATCTATCTCAATTAGGTAGATTTACTCAGAAATCCTTTCTGTGCAGTTATTCCTCACTTTTTCTCCATTGTCTTGATATAGGTATTTCATTGAACATTTGAGCCTTCTCAGCACTATTTTCCTTCATGGATGACTGTCTAATTATTGTTTGTTGTTGGGAATGAGGACTAGTATTTCCTACCTTGCCATCTTGATGACACCTTCAGTGACTTTCCTTTACATTTTATGTTAAATACAGTCTGCTCTTAAAAAAGACTTACTGTTTGTTTTATTTGACAAATTATAGTATGTTTGTAGCCACTTTCTCATTAGATCAGGTTTAGACCAATAATAATGTTGTCATTTCTTTTTGTAAGTCTTGATCCTATGAACTTGATCCACATATTATCAACATGCTCATCTTGGTCAATGATTCTTATACATTTATCAGTTATCTAATTTAGACCATACATTGGGAACTGTGAATATGAAATGCCTAGTCTTAGTATTCATAGACTGGGAAGGCCATTTCTAAATAGAGACAGCCTAACAGGATTGCAGACAGATTCCTTTAAAAAAAAAAGATTTATTTATGCATACAAGAGCTGGGGTATAGGAGAGAGGTGTAGTGGGTGAGAGGACTCACCAGAGACAGAGTGGGGAGCAGAACAGACAGATCACCTGAAATACACTGCTGAGGGGAGAAGTGGGCGAGACAGGAGAGGTCTGCTGCACCATGTGGGTTGGCTCTCTGGCCAGGGGTGGAACTTGTGCTTCAGTGGCTGTGGATAGCTTCATAGTGCTGAGACTTAACCCCTGTGTCACCAGGAAGTTCTCCTGCTTTCATTTTTTAAGTAACCTTGGATTATAATACTGTATATGATTTAGAGGAATAGGTTCACACTTTTTCAGAGATGAGTTACCAAATCCCTGTGGTGTTTCACTAGAGATTGTCTCTAATTTGACATTTACTCTTTTTTTTAAAGTTTTTTTTAAAGATTTATTTATTTATGCATACAAGCTGGGGTACAGGCCAGAGGCATGGGGCGGTGAGAGGGTTCACCAGAGACAGAATGGGGAGCAGAACAGGCAGATCAACCAAAATACACTGTGGAGGGGAGCAGTGGGCTAGGCAGGAGAGGCCTGCCACACCATGTGGGAATCTCCCTGGCTGGGCATCGAACTCGATTGGCTGCTGCCAATAGCTCCACGGCGCAGCGCTTAACCACTGCGCCACCAGGGAGGCCCAACATTTACTCTTTTAATTGGCACCCTTTGCATATTGTTCAGTCAGCTATGTATCGGCCTCGCTATGAAAACATCAGCCCCACGTTTTGATCTGTCTTATGCACAAAGCTAATGTAAGAACTTGTCATATTCCTTGAAAAATACATATAAACTGTCTACAATCTTCTCCTAATTTAGTAAACTTTAACAGGAATGGAAGATGGAAAGAATGGCAAGATAGAAGGAATGGCAAACAATGAACTATTTGTTTTCATTTAAGGGCTTGCGTGTGCTGGAGTTACAGAATAGGTACCTTGGAAAGGTGGCCAGAATCTAGGAAAAGGTTAATAAATTAATGGGGAAAATAAGAGAATATACCAGTTACATGAATAGTAAAATGCTTGGTTGTGAACTCTTTTAGCCTCTGGATAAATGCTATCCAATAGAAAACATTTTCTATGTGCCTGACCAAAAAGCTCAGCTACATACTACTATTCGTTTTAGTTATATTTCTAAATACTATGGTTTGATTTTCAGGAAAGCTGTCCTTTTACATTTTCTACATGATGTAGTGAATAGCAATGGTCATGTCAGATAACATTAAACTGAAAAGGAAAGACGATAGTGTACCTTCAAGAAATGGAATAATTTTCTTCTGCATGTTTTACTTTTCTCATCATTGAGATAAGAATATATGCATTTCTGTGAGTGGAGTTAAGCATTTTGAGTGAATTCTATCTTCTATAAAAACAAAAACAAGTAAATTAATGCAAATTAGAAAATTAAAGTGGGGTTGCCTTTGCTGCTTTAATTAGTCTCTGAACATTTAAAATCTGTGGAGTGATGAAAAAAGCACTGAAATATGAGAAGGTTGCTTAGATTCCAGTTCCCGTTCCTATACTAGTTTTCTGTAAGTCATGGGCAACTCATTTTTTCTAAGTAATGTCCCCCTTCTAATAAATAAGAGAGTTAGCATTACAAAGGTATTTTTCAACTGATTCTAGTCCTTAAACAGTAAACAAAATGTTATATTCTCAATAAAGCATTTCTATATATTATGGATATGGATGGCAAAAAAATGAGTCCATCCTACAGCATACACACACACACACACACACTATATATATATATATATATATATATATATATATATATATATATATATATATATATATATATATATATATATATATATATATATATATATATATATATATATATATATATATAATGCTATATTTAAACCTCCTTGAAAGGTGGCAAGACTAAGGTGTCTTCTGCTGAATTTTAAATACACTGAGGCTCTGGTCTTACTATGGTTCTCTGAAACTTCAGGGCTGGCTCTTCAGACTGTGGATGAACCTGGCCATCATCTATCCTGTAATAGTTCTCTTATCTGTAGTGGGGGAAAAAGTTTAGTTCTTTTCTTATGCAAGCCACTCTCAAAGCCCTTCCCTATATTGGCTGGAAAGGAAATGCAGATGTAAGCACTGTTAGGCTTGAACAAAGTGTGTTATCAGAGAAGGTATAAACTGGGCTGATTTTTTGTGTTGCTCATATTAGATGGCTTCTGCAAACTAGGCTGAAGCTAAGTTCTTTACAGGGAAGAAGTTCTTTACAGGGAAGTTCTTTAAAGGGAAGAGACTAGATGGCAGGAACAGGTCACGGAAGTACAATACTCTGGAAGTAAAGTAAAACCTAAGAATTTAAACAAGAGCTGCTTGCCACTGTTTGTTTCAGTTTCCTCATTTTTAAACTGAAGGGTAGCTTAACACAGGAGGCTCATACTCAGATAATTTTAGGGGCAAACCCGATTGTAAGACAACAAGGAGCGGTGGGCACCTAGGGGAACTAGAAAATAGATACTCTGCAAAGACATTTTAAATAAAAATTATTTTAGAACTCTGACAACCAATATAACAAATGAATCTGTACGGTATCTGTTAGGGTTCTCCAGAGAACCACAATCAATAAGATATTTGCTTATTTGGTTAAAAAGACTGGCTCATTCTGTTGTGGTCCAGGTAAGTCTCATATTTGGAGAGTAGTCTGGCACACTGAAACCTCAGATAAGAGTTGATGTTATAGTTTCAGGCTGAAATCCATAAAGCAGGCTTCAGATTAGAAATTCAGGCAGGATTTCTATGTTACCATCTTCAGGCAGAATTTCTTCTTCCTTGGGGAATCTGGTTTTACTCTTGAAGCTTCCCACCGATAGGATGATGTGCATTATCTAGGGTTTTCTATACCAAATTCAACTGATTATAGTTATTCAATATTTACTACAACTACAAAATTATCTAATGTCAACATTAGACTAGTATTTCACCAATTAGTTTTTTTTTAAGATTTATTTATTTATGAGCTGGGGTGTAGGCCAGAAGTGTGGGGAGTGAGAGGATTCACCAGAGACAGGGTGGGGAGCAGAATAGGCAGAGCCACTGAAATACACTGCTGAGGGGAGCAGCGGGCAGGCAGGGGAGGTCTGCTGTGCCATTTGGGAAGCTCTCTGGCCAGCGAAACTCTTGCTGCAGTGGCTGCGGATAGCTTCATAGTGCTGAGACTTAACCCCTTGCGCCACCAGGGAGGTCCTCACCAAACAATTATGCACAATGAACTAGGCAAGTTGACACAAACAATTAACTATTAAATGTTCCTATAAAGACTAAACTGTTTCTAAGGGCCCTTTGAGCTCAGATGTCTTAATATTTGGTATTATCTTTAAAACCCAAACCCAACGTCAATATAATGAATTAAACTAGCATCTAATGAACCATTTGTAGAAAAAAAATGTAGCTGATTTGGCAATAGCATGATAGCACTGAGACTTTAACTCCTGCGCCAGCAGGGAGGCCCACTAGCTGATTTGGGATAAAAGTTAAGAGGAAACAAATTTGGGCATCCACACCTATTCTGATGTAGCCTTCTGATCCTTGTAACATTTTGTTTGAACATTGAACTCAACCTTAAGCTTTTATCGTCTTTCAACACAGTAATTTGTTCATTGTTTACTTGTCATCAGACCACTGGAAGATTCGGTGTATTAGGATGAACTTGTTTACAATGTCTGATTTGATTTTTCTAGCAATAATTTGTTTTTAATAGGCATGGACTATGAAGAGGGCCAGAGTTGTGTCATTTATTGTTTCTTAGATTTTAAGTTCTTGTTTGTGTCTGTTAAGAATCTAGACACTTTAGGAAAGATTATCCCCCCCTGATTTCCATACTATAGTAACAGCATATTTCATTTTTCAGTAGTTAAATAGATTAAATGTACAGATTCTAGATATTTGGGGATGAACACAATAATTTTGCACTTTTTAGGACACAAAATGCCAATTGAAAAGAGAAGTGATAAAGTATATTTTCTTAAAAATGAGTAGAAATAGTTCCTCTTAAAACACTTTCTAACAAGTAAATAATTTTGAGGTTTTATGCAAAGTAAAGCATTAAGAAAGATACAAAATAGTCTTCTTTTATAATAGATAATACCTATTTAATTCATATGAGCATTATTTTTCTATGATTACAGGATTAGTCATTAACTAAATGGAATTATCTGCTACAAAACAAAAATAAAACAAAATTAAAGGAAATAAAATAAACTGACAAAATAGCAATCAGGTCAACTGCACCATATGCTTAAGAAACAGAGAAACTCTGGTTTATACAGTTTGAAGTACAGAAAATCAAAGTTCCTTCAATGATTTCTTTAAATGTTAAAACTGTGAATTACATTAATTGTATTAGAAAGAAAAAAATAAGGTAATCTCATTCAAGAACATAAATCCAGGAATCTTAAATAGTAAAATATTTGGAAACAAAATCCAGCAATATACAAAAAAAATAATTAATATTCACCAAGTTTGGTTTCTTTGGGGAAAAGAAAAAAATGGATGGTTTAACACAGCAAGGTGTATTAATTTACTACATTTGCTAAATTAAAAGCGAAAATAACAGGGCAGTATGACTACATTCAAAAGCATTTTACAAATATATTTTTTGTAATCTTTTTTTTTATTTAGGTAGTGTTGGATTACATAATTGCTTATATTTTGGAAGTGTAGGGTAACGCCCTATGTGTTTTTACCACAGCACGCCCATCACTAAAATACCCATAGTCCACCACCATAGACCGTTGTGCTCTCTCCCCACTTTGTTCTTGTTCCTCCTCCTTCCCTTCCAACTCTGGATATCTTAGTTCTAGTTGATTTTCAAGGGTTAGTTTTAAAGTTTGGCTTTATCTGACCCCTCAGTTTCTCTATATTCCATGTATACGTGACACAATCAGTTATTTGTCTTTCTCCTCTGACTGACTTTGCTTAGCCCAATTTTTTCCAGTTCTGTCCATGTTGTCAAAGATGTAAAGGATTTATCATTTTTATAGGTTAGTAGTATTCCACTGCAGATATATACCACACCTTGGCCACTTTTCTGTTTTGGGGCATTTCAGTGGTTTTTGTAACTTGGCCATTGTAACTAGTGCTACAATGAACATAGGAGTTCAAGTTTCCCTTCCAATTAGTGTTTTGTATTCTCAGGTAAATACCTAGGAGTGGAATTGCTGGGTTATATAGTATATATATTTTTAATATTTCGAGAAAACTTCATTCAGGTTCCATAGGGGCAGGACTAACCTACATTACCAACAGTATAAGAGGGTTGCTTTTCCTCCACACCCTCACCAGCACTTGTTGTTTCTGGTCTTTTCGATATGGGCCATTCTCACAAGAGTGAGATCATATCTCCTTGTGGTTTTGATTTTCATTTACCTGACCTTAAGATATGATGAACATTTTTTCATGTGCCTCTTGGACAGCTGTATGTCTTCTTTGGCGAAGTGCCTTTTTAGCTTTTCTTCCCATTAATTAGATTGGGTTATTTGTTTTCATTTTGTTGAATTGTATGAGATATTTGTAGATCTTTGTTATCAGTCCCTTGTCAGCTGTATGGTTTGTCAAAATTTTCTTCCATTCAATTGTGTGTCTTTTAGTTTTAGTAACAATTTCTTTTGCTCTGCAAAAGTTTTTTAGTCATATGTAGTCCCAGTAGTTTATGTTATCTTTTATTTACTTACTGTTGGAGAGGAATTTGCGAAGATATCATTGAAGCTTGTGTTGTGAGGTGTTTTTCTTATGTTTTCTTCATGTATTTTACGGTTTCAAATCTTACATCCAAGTGTTCACCCATTTTAAGTTGATTTTTGTTTATGGTGTGAGATAATGGTCTAGTTTCTCTTTTTTTGCATTTGATCGTCTTGTATTCTCAACACATTTATTATAGAGGTATTCTTTGCTCCGGTGTATAATCTTGACTACTTTGTTATAGATTACCTATAAGTATTGGTGTGGGTTTATTTTGGGCTCTCAATTCTATTCCATTGGTTTGTGTGTCTGTTTTTGTTCCAGTACGATGATGTCTTAATTATTTTAACTTTATAGTATAATTTGAAGTCTGGAAGTATAATACCACATTCTTCCTCTTTTTTCAGGGTCTACTCTGGTTCCAAATGAATTTTGTCTTTGGTAATGTTGGCCTTGCAAAATGTATTTGGGAATATTCTTTCTCATATTTTTGGGAAGAGTTTGAACAAAATAGTCATTAGTTCATATTTGAAGATTGGTTAGAATTCACTTGTGAAGCTGTCTGGTTCTAGACATATTTTTGGGGGGAGAGGTTTGAATACTGTTTCAATTTCCTTGCTTGTGGTTGGTCTGTTCAGTTTTTCTATTTATTCTTTATTCAGTCTTGGGTGATTGTATAATTTTGAGAATTTTATCCATCTCTCTTTATTAGCACATAATTGTTTATAGTGGACTCATTATCCTCTGAATTTGTGCAGTATCTGTTGTAACTATTCCACTTTCATTTCTTATCCTATTTATTTGATTTTTCTCCCTTATTTTCTTAGTGAGCCTTTCTAGACGTTTATCTATTTTGTTCACTTTTTTAAGAATCAGCTTTTTGTTTCACTAATATTTTGGACTGTCTTTGATTTCTATTTCATTTATTTCTGCTCTAATTTTTATTATTCCCTTTCATTTACTACCTTTTGGTTTTATTTCTTCTTTTTCTTTTTCTTCAAGATGGGAGATAAGGTTATTTATTGCAGATCTTTTTTATTTCTTGATGTGGACCTGTATTGCTATATACTTCCCCCTTAGTGCCACTTTTGTTGAGTTCCACACATCCTGAAATATTATGTCCTCATTGTCATTGTATCACAGGGTTTTATTTTTTTCCTTTGATTTCTTCATTTATCCTGAAATATTTCAGTAGTGGGGTGTTTAATCTCCATCTATTAGATGTTTTCCCTGATTGATTTTGTAGTTGATTTCTAGTTTATCTTTATGATGAGAGAAGTTGTTTGATAAGATTTCACCTTTGTGTGTTTGTTGATACTTGTCTCGACCTAAGATGTGGTCATCCTGAAAAATGTGCCTTGTGTACTTGAGAATAAAGGTGTGTCCAGTTTTTCTGGGGTTCAGTGCCTTATAAATGGCTATCAGGTCCATGAGGTACAATGCTTGTTTTAAGGCTGTTATGTTCCTATTGTTGAAGTCCTTTGCAACAATTGTGTTTTTCCTGTGTCTGATTTCAGAGTTCATAGTAACTGCCTAATATTTTTTGATGTTCCTTCATTTGGTGAGTATACATTGGTGGATATTATGTCTTCATGATATATTGTTCACCTAGTCATTAAATAGTGTCCATACCTGACTCTTGTTAACTTCTTTAACTGGAAATCTAACTTTTCTTATGTAAGTATGAGTGCCCTGCCTTCCTTTGGGTGCCATTCATTTGTAGGATTGCTTTCCAAACCTTTATTATGAGTATATGTTTATCTTTGGAGACAGAAGAAAGTTGGACTGTGTTTTCTAATCCAACCAAATGTCCTATGTCCTCTAAATTGGGGAGTTGAGTTCATTTACTTTTATAGTGATGATTGATGTATGAAAGTTTTGGATGCCATTTTGTCCTTAATTTTATAGTTTGATCTATTTCCTTGTTCAGTCTGTTTGTAGATTCCTCTCTTTGATTTAGTACGAGAGCTCATTTTACTATTTCCTGGAGGAGAGATCTAGTGTTTGCAAACTCCTTCAGTTTCTGTATGCCTGGAATGGCCTTTTTTGCCCCCTCACATCTGAAGGAGATTGTTGCAGGATACAGTGTTATTGGTTGACACATTTTAATCCTTAAATATTCTGAAGATTTCATTCTGTTCTCTTTTTGTCTAGTATTTCTTCAGGGAATTGTGATGTTAGCCTGATTTGGGTGCCTTTATAGGGTATCTGCTTCTTCTCCCTTATCAACTTCAGTATTCTTTCTTTGTCTTGAACTCTAGGAAGTTCCATTACAATAATGAATGTCTACATAGTGTATGAATAGTGTATGTCTCTTTTATTATGGTACTCTGATGTTCCTTTAGCATCCTGGATTTGTATATTTAGTTCCATCTCCATCCATGTTGAGGAAGTTTTCCTCTATTATTGCTTTAAATATGTTCTCTGCTCACTCCTCTCTCTCTTCTCCCTCTGGGATAACCATTATTCTTATGTTGTCTTTCCTCATTGACTCAGATAATTCTCAAATTGTTCATTTTTCACCTTTCTTCTAATCATATTCTTTGTGTGTTTGCAGCTGGCAGCTCACTGATTTGATCTTTCATTTGCTCTATTCTACATCCATAGCTTTCTCCAGAATTTTTAATTTTCTTTATATTTTTAATTATTACATTTCTGTTACTTTCTTATTTAAAACTTTAAGTTTGATATTTTGCTTGCTAAATTTATTTCTCTAAACATTCATTTTTTTTCCTGAATTTTCTTGTTTTTCTTCCATTTCTTTGAATTTCTTTATCATGTCAATTTTGAGTTCTGTATCTTATAGGAAAAACAGATCTTCCATGCCTTTGTGATTGGATTTTGGAGATTTGTTCTCTTTCTGTGGTGTAGTGTCCCCCTGAGGACTCATGCTGCTGTTTGTTTTGTTTTTCTGTTTCCCCATTATTTACTTTTAGAGCTGTGCTGCTGCTGGTGCTGCCTGCTGGTGCTGCCATAGTGTGTTTAGTGACCTCGTTGATTTATATTTTGCCATAAGTTCCTTCTCTCATTACAGACATGTGATAATCAGTTTATGGACTGTCACTGCAGACCACGTTTTGAGTAGCTTGGACCTAACAAAACTCTTGAAAGTACTCACAAGGAGATAATTCTGTAGGATCCCAAATAGGAAACAACATGTATGTTCATCAACAAATGAATGGATAATTAGTAAAATCTGATTGAAACAATATACCAGATATTCCAATAGTGTGATAAAGTGTGTGAGAGAGAAAGCGTCTATTTTTATTTGGCTGCTGATAGCTTTCTAGCCCCACCACTCTCTTGCCCTCTGCCCACATCTGAGCAAGTGGATAAGAAGGCCTAGGGGCTCTCTCTTCGGTGCGGACATCATGTTCAAACCATGCAAACCCTGCCACCCTTACACAGAAACCCCTACTCCAGCTATGTTCCCTAGTTACAATAAAAGCAAAAACAACTTCCTCTCCCATTTTTCTCAAGTCATTTCAAGCCAGACTGAAAACCTGCCTTTCTATCCCCAGAAAGTCTGATTATATGAGTATAATAAACTGTTTAAAACCATCATGGTGAATATGTGATGACATAAGTCATCTCATCTGAATCATATTATAGATGTGTGTGTTGGGAAGGGGGCTTCATACTACTTATGCAGAATGACCAAAACAAATAGCAATATGAACAAATCTGGAACATAATTGAAGAAAAAAAATTTACAATATATTGAAGTATTGTGCAAAATTTAAAGACATAAACAATATTTCATAATCTTTTTGTTTAATATACATATGACTGCATCGTCCACCCTTTTTCTTTCTTCCTTCCAATGATTACATGTTGGTACAAATGTCACCATTCACATGTCATTTTATCAGAGAAATTGTTACTAACTATCATTTTCTCTGTGTAGAGGTGGGAAGAAGAAGAATGTAACTTTTTTCTTTAAAAAATAGAATTTAAATATCTCAAAATAAACACGTTTTTAAAATATGGTAATTGGTATGCTGTATCTATAATATTTTTTGTATACTACTCTATAATCGTTTTAAATTAAAATTAGACAACATTTAAAAATAAAAAGAACAAATTGCCACAGATTTTTATTCAGCTCCATCTGTTTCACAAATATATCCACTAAAAATTTCACATCACAGTTCTACTGCATCTTTATCAGGACCTTGATTCGAGTATAGGAGACCTATCAAGCTGTGTATACAGTTTCCTTTGTATTTCTGCTATCCTTAAAATTAAGTCCTAGATTTGAATTTTAGCAGTCTGCCTTATGACTACAAGAGATAAGAGTCCCTCTAAATGCTGCCACAGTGACTATAGTATAGTGACTATACTGTAGTTCAAATAGTGGCTGCAGAATATGTCCAATTTCTAATCCTTGTTACCTGTGAGTGTGACTTTACATGGAAATAACACCTTTGCAGTTGTAATCAGGATAAATATGAAATCATCATGTAGGGTAGACCTTAAATATAATTGGGAACATACTTATAAAAGACAGAAAAAGAAAAATATCACAGAGATCTTGAACATACTTATAAAAGACAGAAAAGGAAAAATAATCACAAAGATACCAGAGGCATAGGTCATGTGATGGAGAAAGAGATTGGAGAGATGCATCACCAAGTAGTGTTAAGAATTGCCGACAGTCACCAGAAGGTAAGGTAGAAGTATGAAATGGATTCTTTCTCAGAGTCATCAGAAGTACCTAATCCTGCTAACACCTTGATTTCAGACTCTTGACTTCCAACACAATAAAAATAAATTTCCATCCTCAGACTGTAGTAATTTATTAGGCAGTGTCAAGAAACCAATACAGTGTCCTTCTTAATCCCATGTGTTCTGATTTATTAACTGACTGAACTTTCATTCTCTTTTGTCAATGTATTCAAGAAAAAACAAACAAAAAACAGTCAACTCCACACCCTTATATTTACTATCTATTCCATATTATTGAAGTGCTATTAGTACTGCACAAATTTAGTAATTTTTGAGTCCAGTTCATATTTGTGATAACTCATTATGTTGGTACAAGCAAACATTTGATTGTTACTTTACCACAGGACTACTCTAATCAGAGGTGCCCTTATAGGAATGTGGTAAGGGCAATCTCCCCAAAGATTAGAACTTCCCTAATCTCCCATGACTTTTATCAATGGAGAGAAAAGTGGCCAGAGATAAAGATTCATAGTCATAGTCAGTGATGAGTGCTATGTTTGGTTGGTTTGAGATAAGAAAGAAGCATAAATGAAGGGTCAGAGACAATGAGTTCTAGAAACATACATTTTAATGAACCTATGAAAGTAGTATAAATTGGGTGGAATTTTGTTTTGTGTCAATGCCCACTAGACAGTATTTGCTACAGAGAGACACTGACCAGCAGGTGGAGAGGATAACTCATCTAGTAAAGATCAGACATCATCTACAGTTGCCTACCTTAGTCATTGCACACTGAACACATGAATAAGGTAATTATGATGGTAGGGATAGAAGTTCTGCATGAAAAATATGACTTCTCCTACAAAGTGATCTAGGGTTTATTTGCTGAATATTTGCCCTGACTGAATGTCAGCAGAAATTAATGCTGAGTCCTTGAATTGGTAAAGTCCTTCAAGAAACAACGAGTCACTTTGTGGAAAATTATTTACACCAGTCCCTTCAACATTGTAAGGAGCAAAGATTCCTCTTCCCCATAATTAACACCAACATAAACTATGAATTGACCTTCCACTTGCATAGAAAAAAACACTTGCATGTGGTATTTGTTTATTTATTTATTTGTGGTAACATTGGTTTACATCACTGTAGATTATTTAGAGGAACATGTTAACACCTCCTGAGAGGTGCATCATTACGCTCCACCCACCCCAGTGAATTCATATCTCTTCATCATACACCATTGGACCCTTTTCTACTTTGTTCCCACCCTTATATTCCCCCTTTAGTGACCTCAATTCTGCAATCATTTCTAATCTTTATTTTGGTTTAGTTCTGTCAGTTCCTTCTTTGTTTTATTTCTCTATATTCCAAATGTGAATGAAATCATCTGAAACAATATTCAAGCCTCAGATTCTCTTGAATATTCATGAAAAACTAATGCCCGATTTTCAGTACAGTCTTGCCATTCTACATGTAATTTATCTCAATCCAACAGAGTTGAGTCTTGGTAACTTTGGTTCTACAACTACTGATAGTCATCATTTTACTTTCCCCCATCAGCAATAGATTTCTTTTTCTTTTTTTTTTTTTTTTACATACAAGCTGGGATACAGGCCAAAGGCGTGGGGCGGCGAGAGGGTTCACCAGAGACAAAGTGGGGAGCAGAACAGGCAGATCAGAAGTACACTGCTGAGGGGAGCAGCGAGTGAGGCAGAAGAGGTCTGCCCCACCATGTGGGATTCTCCCCGGCTGGGCGTCAAACTCGTGTCGCTACAGCCGACAGCTCCACAGCGCAGCGCTCAACCGCTGTGCCACCGGGGAGGCCCAGCAATAGGTTTCTTATTGTTGACTGACTAATTGAGTGACCCCATTCTAGAACTGTACATTGAAGATCTATTTTCTAAGTCATTTACATTATCCTCTGTCTTAGTTTATTTAGATTTCCTTAATATCTCCCATATCTACTTCTGCTACATGTTTAAATCTTTATTCTATCTTGAATCTATATAGTATAAACTGTGAATTAGGGTTTCAACTTTGTCTTCTGCTGGAAAGACTAACCAAGATCTCAATGTTGTTTAGTGAATAATCCACCTTTCATCCATTGATTTAAAATGCCAAGTTTATTATATATTAACTCCTTGTATTTATTTGGATCTATTATAAGCTTAGTATTCTGTTCCATTTGATATGCATATATAATTTACATACCAGTAGAAAATATTCCTCTTCAAACATGTTCTTTGGAATTTATTTTTCAGGAAACGATGAGGAGGACATCAGCAAAATGGCTGAGCTTGCAGCTCCAATTTCCCAGGACTACACAGAAATATTTTAACAACAAACAAACCAGGAACTATTGGAAACAAAGTTGTCAGAAATTTGGAAAACAAAAATTTACAATAGCCAAGAGAATAATGAATCATGAAAAAACAACTTAAAAATTATAGGAAATACGTGTGGCATTTTAACTTGTCCTTTTCCCTCTCCTTTCCCAGCTTAGTTGAAAATTTGAGGATCACAGACTGTAATCCTAGTCGGGTCTCTGATCCCTTGCTCAAAATGAAGCAGAGACTTTAGTCACAAATTATTGTGAATGTTTTTTCTAACCTGTTTGGAGATCATCATCTCTGTTTTGCTTAATATGGAACTTTCTCAGGCTGGAAAAAAAAATCAAACATTGCTCAAAATTACTATAAGGCTAACAAAAAAATACAATCACACTGGGGAAAAGATATTTGAGATACACATAAACAATATAAAGTTTGAGAGAAACAGCTAGGGAGAGATTTTCTTTGATTTTCTTTAGGGAACTGTTAAGTGCTCATTTATGCTGGTGAATATATAGGACACATGTGTGTTCAAGACAGGATACATACTCAGAAATGGCCTGGCAAAAACTCAACTTTTCATTACTTATTGATCTATAGGCTGAACAGAATTGTAAATCACATGACTAAGTATGAAATGAGTATCAAACGCAGAACAAATCTTCAAAAACTGAGGAGGATTTTTGTTTTGTTTTCAGTTGTTGGCAAACAAATAAAGCTCTGTAAAAACACTGGATAAACAAAAAGCTAAGCCTTCAGCAAACAAGAATTACATAAGCTAGGGAAGGAGGTGAATCTGGTATCCAGAATTACCACATATAGATATCTCAATGTTCAGTTTCAAAAAAAAAAAAAAAGAAAAGAAAAGAAATCACTAATCAAACAGAAAACAGGCAGCGACATGGATGGAATTAGAGGGGATCATACTCAGTGAAATAAGCCAGAAAGAAAGAGAAAAATATCAAATGGTTTCACTTATAACAGGACTATAGGGA